>BMAO01015296.1:0-17386 GCA_019973975.1 Trichonephila clavata | reverse complement strand
TCTGACTTGAATTAAGGGGAGTCAGTAGGGTAAAACACCTTCGGGAAATCGATTTTGAGTTTTTTGATATATTCTAAAATCCCCAAATCAGACCTTTCCAATGATATTAACATACTTGCCATTTTACTAATTAAAAGTATGTTAAAATGATTTTTAAAAAATAATCAGCTGATGAGCTACGCCCCCTTTGACAGATACAATGTAAACATTGACCTTTTAAATCTGGGAAGCTTTTTCAAAGCCACTCTCTGTTTTATTTATTCATACGCAGTTAACTGTAGATTCACTGCAAGCGTAACTGTTAGGTTGTTTACCTATTTTGGAGAGAATACACGTTTTCTTCTTAGCGTTTTGAATATTTCGATATTTCAAATTTCTGAAAATCAAAAATTTGAAATTTTAATTTAATATGCCAAGATCGAACAGAGTTTCAAAAAACGTAAACGTACGTTTTATAAAGGTAAGAATACTTTCAACCATACTAACGACAGTAGTGTCAATCCTCAAGCTGACATGCACATGACTCAAAGGAGACATGTGCAAAAGAAAAGAAAATTCCCAATTTAAATGAAAGTTTTTCTTCCTATGACAAAAGTGTAGGTATTATTAATGCCATTATGAATTTGAATATTCTGGCATTTGTTTTCAAGAATGAAGTTCACTGTAAAATGTGTAACAGTGGCTTAAGACATGCAAGTTTTAAAAGGTAAGTCTGGACTGGCTATTACATTTGTCCTGAAATGTTGTGCTTGTCCATATCGTGTAGAATGCTCTTCTTCAAATTTTCATGAAGGAACGCAAATTGCTACAATAAATACCAGGTTTGTATATGCTATGCGTTCCATTGGAAAAGGTGCAGAAGCTGGGAGAATGTTTTGCGGCATAATGAATCTTCCTCAACCACCTACAAGGTTTTCTCCTACGGTAGCGAATCTTAAATGCTGCAAAACTTGTTTACGAGGACTCCATTCAAAATGCTGCGAAGGAAGCTATTTGTGAAAATGAATATTGCAGTCGCTGTAGATGGGGCATGGCAGAAACGCGGTTACTCATCATTGAATGGTGTAGTTACTGTGACCAGCATGGATACAGGTAAGGTTATAGATGTTGATATTCTTTTCAAAATATTGCATATGTAAAAACTTACCTTCTCATCAAAAGGATTGTAAAAGGAATTACGTTGGATCTAGTGGAGCCATGGCAATTCAAGGTGCGTCTAAAATTTTTCAGCGGTCATTATCTTTGCATAATGCCCGATATATTACTTACTTAGGGATGGAGATTGCAAAGCATTTGACGCTGTTAGAAAGAAAAACATCTATGGAGATGAATACCCAATTGAAAAATTGGAGTGCATTGGACATGTCATGAAGCGCATGGGAACAAGATTACGCCGATTAAAATCTCAATTGAAAGGGCAAATCTTGTCAGACGGTAAGTGTTTTAAGTGGAAAAAATCGTTTGACTGTGCATGAAAAGAAAACTTACAGATTTACTATGGATCATCTATTCAGAGGAATTACACCAGTGTTCAGAACATGTGGCAAGATATCTGGGCCATTTTCTGCATAAGCTGTCAACAGATGAATATCCTCAACATGGTTTTTGACCTGATGGTGAAGATTCATGGTGTGGATATAAAAAGGCTGAAGCATCATGTAAGTCTTACAAGCATAAAAATAGTCTTCCGGTCGCTGTTGTAGAAGCAATGCGTCCTATATTTAGAGATCTTTCCCATCCTAATCTGTTAAGAAAATGTTTGCATGGAAAAAAAACAAAACCCGAATGAAAGTTTTCATAATGTCATATGGTCACGTGTTCCTGAAACAACATTGTACAGATTGAAACACTTTCACTTGGTGTTTATGATGCTGTTTGTTCTTTTAATGATGGTAATGTATCCAAATAAAAATGCTGCAGAAAATGGGAGTCGAGCCTGGAGAATATTCGGTAAGTGCCATGAAAATTCTTGATAGAGAAAGGTTAATGAAAGCAGTGTATGCTTTTTCTGGAAGAGCGAAGAAAATTAGAAAAGATAAAAGAAGAAAAAGAAAAAAAGAAGATAATATTAAGAAAAATAAGGTAAAATCCGGCTACAGTGCAGGATCTTTTTGATGAGGTAAATTTTATATAAAAGCTACTGTTTTCTAAAAATTTTCTTTTCTAAACTGTTTTTTCTCTTTTCTATAAATGTACTGTATGCATGAACTGGAAATTTTTATTTTATATTTAATATATATTCTTGTGTATACTGAAGTAAAATTTTTGAAATATTCCTCAGACATTTAGCTAAAAAGCATATATCGTAGCACAGAAAAGGAAAATTTTTATTAAATTCCTTATTTTACTCTGCAAAAATTATTTTTTTTAATCAGGCTGATCAATTTTTTAAAAAAAGATTTCATTTCTGTATAAAAATAAATGTTTATTTAATGCACACACAGATATATCTCAAAAAGCGTTGCATGAAGCTTGTTATATACAAAAAAAAAATCATAAATTTCATGTTTAAAAACACAAAAAATAGTTTTCTTGTTGTTTTGGATACTATCTATGTAATATTTATATAATCTTTTTAATTCTTATATTTAAAGAAATTGTGTTTACATGTGAATATACAAAACACTAAAGAAATTTTTCGAAGTGCCATATAATCATGTATTACTGTCTTATATAGATTATATTTTTTAATTTGTGTCTTCTTTCTCTATAAATTAATTGTATGCATGAACTGTAAATATTTATTTTATATTGCATTTATATTATATATACTGAAGTGAAATTTTTGAGATATTCCTCAGACATTTAGCTGAAAAGCAGATGTCGTAATATAGAAAAGGAAACTTTTTATAAAATTCATTATTCTACTCTACAAAATTACATTTTTAAATATGCTGATCAATTTTTTTAAAAAAAAAATTCACTTCTGTATAAAGATAAATGTTTATTTAATGTACACACAAATTTTTAAGCTTTGTTTTCAATAGGTTCTTAGTAAAAGGGACATAAATATATCCCAAAATGCAATGCCCTTTTTCGTTGCACAAAACTTGTTACATACAAAAAATACACAAATTTCATGTTTAAAAACATAAAATCAGTTTTCTTGTTGTTGTTTTGGATACCATTTATGTAATATTTTAAGAATCCTTTTAATTCTGATACTTCAAGAAATTGTGTTTACATGTGAATTTATAAAACACTAATGAAATTTTTCGAAATGTCGTATAATGATGTATTACCAAAGCAATATTTTCATGTATTGAAACATTTTTACATGGTATTTATGATACTTATACTTGGATGACAGTAATGTATCAGAACAGAAAATTCTTCAAAAATTGATGCAAATGCTATAAAATATCTCGATAGATTAAAAGTGAAAAATGATATACATGTATTTTCTGAGAAATCTAAGTAAAAGAAATGTCTCAAAAGTTATTGAGAATAAGCTAATATTTAAAAAAAATAGTGCAAATACAGATTGTAATTCATAATTTTTTTGATGAAGTGACATTTTATAATAAAAATGCAATTATCTCAAAACGGTGTTTTTAAAAATGCGTGTACCATTTTCTCAGAACCTATTCATCGGAAGCACTTGCAATCTTCACTGAATATTACTGATATGTTAATATATATACTGAAGTGAACTTTTATTAATATACCGATAATATTTTTGTAAAAGTCAGTTATCGTGAAAAAAATGACATTTTTAAAAAAATTCATAGTGATACATTACGATGAAAGTTTTTGAAAAAACTAAACAATATATTTGAAAAAGCTCACTTCAGTTTAAATAAAAAAGTCTAATTAATATACAGAAAAAAATTTAAGTCTGTACATTTAATATTTTATGAGAAAAAGGCACATAAAAATGCTCAATTTAACATTAGCGGGATAGGGGGTACCGACAAACCTTAAAGAAATAATGAAAATGTCTATTATATACAATTCTTCCTGAAAGTACACAAAAAAGAGTTTATTCAACTTCTCTTTTAAATCTGTTGGAAATCAATCTTTTTGTAGTTTTGAGATGGAACTTGCGATTAAATTTTTGCTATATTTTATAAATATTATTCCAACATAGACTGTCACCGATAAGAGGAAAAAAAAGGAAAAAATGTGGCGAAACGGAGAAAATGACTCTGGTATTTTAACAAGAAAAACCCTTAATATGCCATCACCTTCGATTGCATAGTATATTCGATCCTGTACATTTACAAATACTTCATACATATCTGTAATGTAACTAAAACAAGTCGTGGTCGATTAAAATATGCAATGTACGCCAATTTGGTTGGATAAAGTGAACGCAACATATCCGACATATACATCCTTCAATCGACGAATAAATTCAAAAACATTAAAATTATTAAAGCTTTCCACTTTCCAATACGTTTTTGTTGTTGTTGTTTCTAATCCCTCAGAGATCTAGCGGCAGCTACATCAGATCCATGATACCGTGAACTCTAGCGCAGTCAAGCACCAGTAGAGGACTTTCATAAACATCCGCCAGAGCGAACCCCAAGCAATCCAGGATGTGATCGGGGGATGCCGGCTTCAGATTGCATTTTTTGCACAATGAAAAGACTTTGCGTCCCGAGTCAAATGTCATGTTTTTTAAATGTCCCCTTATGAGTCTTGAGATGGCCGTTTGATCATTTCTGTCACCTCCAAATTCTTATGCTTCACCAGGGGTCTTCCTGCTGAACCAAGGATGGGCGGGAGGGGTGAGCCAGTCTTGTCTGACTGCTTTTTTCTTTATAGAGAAAATTTCTTTATATGTTAGTGAGTAGTCCCGGTTGAGAGGCTCAGAACAACCTCTTTTAGCCAAGATGTCTGCAGCATCGTTCCCTTGGATGTTAACATGGGAGGGAATCCACTGAAAGTGGACTTCCCTTGGCTAGATTTCTAAGATGGGTTATAATTTGTATCCAATACTTTTTTACATACATCGATGCAATACTGAATCCTTTTGGCATTTTCTTGCTTCGGCGACTTTTGATTTCTGATTTATACCTATAATACCCCGGGAGCCATAAAAAAACTCACGGTTGAAGACTTGGGGAAATTTTTTCCTCACCAATTCAAACAGTCGCCACTTAAAGAAATTATCATCACTGTTACGAAAAGTTACAGTAGCTTATCGTTGCATATATTTAGTAGCCCGTCAGCCACTGTTTTTACTTCGAAGGGTACTAACGTATTATCACAACAGTATTGGCGATATTGCATGAAACGAACCACTTAACTTCCAACTCTGAGCCTACGACACATGCAAAATTGGAGTTGCCAAATTGGTGAATTAATTTGGAAGTTGGGATTGCTGTGTTAGTACGTAAGTATCGATCGAAGAACAGCTTTGCCCGAGGAACACCACTTGGAGGTCGCCTATTTTGGTCCCTCGAGGCTACCCTCTTCAGCAATCCATCAGGGCAGTCCCGGGAGTGTGTCGAAACACCCCTTTCCGATTAAAATGCAATCTGTAAAAAAATAAGAGTTATTTGGGGGGGGGGAGCATTACTAATATCTAACACGAACCAACAAGGTCTTGGGTCCTCTGAAAAAAATTAGTTTTACAATTATTATATTTAAGAACTTGGTACTTATCCGTTTTGGCGGCACAGGCGAAAATGTCCCCAAAAACGGTACTATTGACTCCAAACTGAATATTCCAGCTGGTTTAATCTTTAATCATCCCCTTTTTCTGAACAAGTTGCGGTCCTTTTTTATTAATATATTTTCATAATACATCAAAAATAGATGAAATACTAATGATAACTATATATATAACATTTACTAATTTTTGTTGTGTGTGTATTGTATGTTGTCGCCCATAAAGCGTGCTTGGCGAGATTTGCTTCGGTGAAACGGAAAAGTACCAAAAGCATTTTTTTAAATCAAATTTAAAACGCCATACATGTAAAATAAAGATCCATGGAAAAGAAAATAGCTTTTAAACATACTTATTAAAAATTTTTACAAAGAAGATGCTTTGAAAATATACTGATATAAATGTCGGTACTTAGGTATTGTAGCAACCTATTGGCAAAATTATTTGAAACAAAGCACATGAATGCCAATTCATCGCGTGTGACATACGAAATCGGGATTGGCAACTTGTCGAATTATCAATATATTTGGCGATAGTTGCGACAGTACGTAAGTACCGAAATATCTGTCAAACATATTCTACAACTAAGTTATACTAAAAAATATTAACACTGAAAAAGTTCCTTTTAAAATATTTGTCAAACTGTGTATTATAAGTAAATCGAAACACATATCACTAAAAATATTTCCTAAAGAATATATATATATATATATATATATATACATAAATATTTTAAAGGTAGCCACAAAAAATATAAAACTAAAATTAATTTTTCAGTCTAAACTAAAAACAAAAAAGTGTTAAAGTATAATTTTTTTTCTTCTAAAAACTGCAAAATTTTTCACAGAAAATTTATTTTTAAATGAAATTTCAATAACACAGGCTAGAGTTAACATTAAAATTCGACACCAGAAGTACATCCTAGTTAAAGCAACTATCTCTAAGTCTGTAAAATAACAGCGTAAACAGAATTTTAAGAGATTAAATAAAGAAAGAAGCAAAATAGGAAGTAATGGGAGAAAACACATTAAAAACAATAGACATAACAGACACTTTGGGTGCCTGCAATGTCCTTACCTTCGGAACAAGAGCCCTCATGTTTGGGAAGTGGTTGGCTGAAAGAGAAGGTGGTTCACTTACCTGTACGGATATGACTAAATAATTAATATTATATTAATATTAATATTTGGTGGAGACTTAAGCATTTCCTCAGATATTCTACTACCCGCCTTTCTCCTCATCTCCAACAACAGACGAGAAGGCTTACGATCACCGAGCTGTATTCCTGAAATCAGGCCACGTAAGCGCTGTTCTTCTGTTTCAGCATATTGCGAACAGAATCTTGTTCGGAGAGCGGTGTACGGCTTTACTTCTGGCGGGTTTAAAATTATATCTCCAACTATTCCCAACTCTTCTGGCTGTAACGCAGATACCACATGGTGAAATTTAGTGATCTCCGTCGTAATTCCAGCTAAAACAAACTGGCTCTCCATTTGGCTGAACCAAATCTCGGGATTCGCCCGCCAAAACGGCGGTACTTTTACTGAAATACGTGCAATGTTGGCGTTAGGAGAGCTCTCTTCCTTAGACATGATGAGCAGAAATAATATACAAATATTGATCGTAAAGTATAAAACTAGCACCACAATAGTTCGTTTACTTTAAAAAAATCTTTTACGCCAAGTCAGTAGATTGATGGAAATCACTTACTACGTTGCATATTCAAAATCCAGGGTCACCACTTTATGAGTCTAGGTATTAAGGAAATAATTCCTAGTTCAGCAAGTTCAATTTATTTACCATTTACAAATGGAATACATTTCAAAGTGGTTATTAATATTACACCTCCTAAAACTTTTTTAAAGTTTTAATTTTAAATGGATTGCCTTATCGCCTGCTCGTGCTAACAGTCCGGATAGCGGAGATGTTTACCGTTTGCACCTCTCTCGATGAAAATTAATGACGAACTGTCGGATAATCTTTTTAATCGTTTACTTTACTTCACGCGCCTCAGTCTCTCTTCACTTCTTCCCTCGGCGCTCTGTTGGTTCCTCTCCGCTACCAATGTCATCTAGCGAAGGCAGTACTCCACAACCGCCACAGAAATTAATTAGAAAAATTTATATTTGAATTTAACGAATCGAAGGGATATTAAATCATTAAATGAGAATACATTTTCAACAATGGCATTTTTGGGAGAGCTTTTTTTTTTTCTTTTCAAAACAAATTTTAGTGAAAAAATGGTTTTTTTTTGTCTCAATGGGATGTTTCAATTTCAAATGATAACGGAACTGTCAAAAAAATATTTGTAATTACCACGTCACCAAAATAGTTGGAGATGGCAACATATCGGCCATAGTTTGTGCTATATTTATAAATAGAACCGAAATAATCAGCAAATGCTTTAGTGATATCGTTGTTATTGATATAACACACTGCTTCTCAATCTTTCAATATTTGCGACCCAAAATTCAATCATAATATTTATCGCTCCCGTCTTCCATACAATATCAATGTAATGATTTTAAGAAAATTATAATTTATCGTCCAAGCTATAATACGACTTTAATCTATTAAGTGTCATCGGCGTATATAAACGTCTTACTCTGCCAAAGCGTTAATTGTCTTGGACAAATATATATATACGTTTTTCCAATGAACAATCTTTTCTCTGCACTGCTATCCACAGAATTGTCGCGAAGGCTTTGAAATGCAATTGAAGGACCTTGAGAGTGTTTGCGGAGGATTTACTTATTTCAGAGAATTTGCTTATTTATTACTTTTCTCACCCTCCCCCTATATTCTCATATGCACCCTTGCGTGTAAAATGGTGTCATTGGGGAGCGAATCACATAACTTTTAATCGGCAATTAAGGGATTAAGTATAAACGGTACTAATTATGAAGATAAATGTTAATTTTTGTATATAATTTTATATATGTCAAACCCATGTATCACTGTTATTTATTAAAATTGTTCTTAACTTAGTATTGTTAAATCTTTATATATAAAAATTACGTGTCACAGTGTTTGTCCGCAATAGACTCCAAAACTACTCAACCGATCATAATATAATTTTGCAAACTGTGTGTCACTTCGTCCAACTTAGAATATAGGATGGTTTTTATTTCAATTAATCACGCCACAATTTTTATTGCCGGAAATGTGAAGAATCCGGAGAAAACGTTGCCAGATTCCCGTAAGGGAATAATCACAAAATGTGGCATTGCTCAAGTGTCTGTGGAAGCAGATATTACAAATCAAAATGCACAAAAATTAAGTGCCTGGCGTATTTAGGTGTGTGGAATCCGATTTTTGAGTCAGTTTCCTAAAATATCCGTAACTTTGCCGGATAATGCCAGTCGACAGTATTTTATTTACATCCTGGCAGAGGCTTACATTAAAAGCATTTAATCGTGAAAACTTGGACTCTGGCGTACTTCAAAATGGATAATCCGAATCTGATATCCAGTCTGAGAAATAACTGTAACTTTGCCGGATAACTCCGGACGGCCATTTATTACGCAAACCGTGGCAAGAGCTTACCCTTAGTGTCTTGGTGCGGGAAAAGTGCGTTTCTGTTGTAATTTGGAATGGCGAACATGAGTTTGAAAACGAATTTTAGAAATTCCTGTAACTTTGCCAGGTAATACCGGACAACCCAAATGCCCCTTCCAGGGACTGAACTTGCTGGCTCAGGGGAACAAAAGTAAATTCCAGTTGTATCTAGGGGCGGGAAATGATAATTTGAAACTATATTTCAGAAACCACTTTAAACTTGCCGGATATTGTCTGAATTAGGAGAAAAGGCAAATGATTCGAGTCCAGTGTCCGGATTTTCATTATCTGTAGCGACTGAACTTGCTCGCGCTGGAGCATCAAAAGGCAACTCCGTGTGCATTTTGGAGTGTAAAATGAGAATCTGAAATTGAATTTTAGGACTTTACTATAACTTTGCCGGATAATGCCAGTCGACCGTACTTCAGACACACCGTAGCAGAGGCTTGCCTTAAAAGCCTTGGATCATGAAAACTTTGTCCCTGGTGTATATCAAAACGGATAATCCGAATCTGATATTCGATCTGAGAAATAAAAGTATTTTTGCCGGATAATTCAGGATGACCGTCTTTTACGCAAACCGGGGCAGGAGCTCACCTTTAAAGTCTTGGTGAGGGAAAAGTGTATTTCTGGTGTAATTTGAGATGGTTTAAGCGAGTCTGAAATCGAAATATAGAAATTCCTGTATTTTTGCCAGATAATGCAGGGGGATCGGAATATTTTCGGACAGCAGTACCTACCTATCTTGACGAAGTAAAGTGAGTGCGTGAGTGAATATTAACGTCGCACTTTTCAGCTACATGAGGGCTTTTGGCGACTGGCCACGTAATCTTGAACCATGGTCAAGTGACGCGGACGACACCTGAGCTGGCATGCCCTCTCCTAACTACCACACCACACCAACGGGAGGACGATTTGAGCTCTTGACGGATTTAACGTGCGTCGTTCCCCTACACGGTGGATTTTCAGTGGTGCTGGGCTCGAACCCATGACACGATAGACATGATACGATGTCTTGACCATTTGGCTACCGCGGCTACTTGCCTACGTGCAGACGTAAATAGTGGATCTTGATTGTATTTCGGTACTGCCGATCCTAATATTCTCAACCTAATTCAATATAATCGCATATCTACATCAAATAATTCTAGACGAACGTATTTTGCACGAACTGTGGAAAAGACTTGCTTTAAGGTAAGTCGGTACCCCCTATCCCGCTAATGTTAAATTGAGCATTTTTATGTGCCTTTTTCTCATAAAATATTAAATGTACAGACTTAACTTTTTTTCTGTATATTAATTAGACTTTTTTATTTAAACTGAAGTGAGCTTTTTCAAATATATTGTTTACTTTTTTCAAAAACTTTCATCGTAATGTATCACGATGAATTTTTTGAAAAATGTCATTTTTTTTCACGATAACTGACTTTTACAAAAATATTATCGGTATATTAATAAAAGTTCATTTCATTATATATATTAACATATCAGTAATATTCAGTGAAGATTGCAAGTGCTTCCGTTGAATAGGTTCTGAGAAAATGGTACTCGCATTTTTAAAAACACCGTTTTGAGATAATTGCATTTTTATTATAAAATGTCACTTCATCAAAAAAATTATGAATTACAATCTGTATTTGCACTATTTTTTTAAATATTAGCTTATTCTCAATAACTTCTAAGACTTCTTACTTATTTCTTTTACTTAGATTTCTCAGAAAATACATGTATAGCATTTTTCACTTTTAATCTATCGAGATATTTTATTGCATTTTCATCATTTTTCTCAAATTATGCATCAATTTTTGAAGAATTTTTAGTTCTGATACATTAATGTCCATCCAAGTTGACTATAAGTATCATAAATACCATGTAAAAATGTGTCAATACATGAAAATATGGCTTTGGTAATACATCATTATACGACATTTCGAAAAATTTCATTACTGTTTTATAAATTCACATAAAAAACACAATTTCTTAAAGTATCAGAATTAAAAGAATTCTTAAAATATTGCATAAATGGTATCCAAAACAACAAGAAAACTGATTTTATGTTTTTAAACATGAAATTTGTGTATTTTTTGTATGTAACAAGTTTTGCGCAACGAAAAAGGGCATTGCATTTTGGGATATATTTATGTACCTTTTACTAAAAATCTATTGAAAACAAAGCTTAAAAATTTATGTGTGCATTAAATTAACATTTATCTTTATACAGAAGTGAAATTTTTTTTAAAAATTGATCAGCCTGTTTAAAAATGCAATTTTTGCACAGTAGAATAATGAATTTTATAAAAATTTTCCTTTTCTATGTTACGACATCTGCTTTTTAGCTAAATGTCTGAGGAATATCTCAAAAATTTCACTTCAGTATACACAATATATATGAAATATAAAATAAAAAATTCCAGTTCATGCATACAATAAATTTATAGAAAAAGACACAAATTAAGAAATATAATACATGAATAAATGACATTTCGAAAAGTTTCACTAGTGCTTTGTATATTCACATGTAAACAAAATTTCTTAAAGTATCAGAATTAAAAAGTTTATTTAAATATTACATAAATGATATCCAAAAGAAGAAAACTGTTTTTATGTTTTTAAACATGAACTTTATGTAATTTTATGTGCATAACAAGCTTTACAGATAACGACAAAAATCATCCCATATCATCACATATATATGTGTACTTTTTCTCAGAAACTGTTAAATATTAAGACTTCTGATTTAGTCTGAATATTAATTAGACTTTAATATTTATGCTGAAGTGAGATATTTCAAATATAATGTTAAGTTTTTTCAAAACCATGCAACATAAAAATATTACTATGAATTTCTTGAAAATTTTCATTTTTTTCCCCACGATAAATGCTTTATGTTAAATTATTTTGGGAAAATTTATAAAGGCACACTTCAGTGTACATGGTTATGTTCAGTGTACATATGAGTTATGTTTTACTGAAATTTTATGAGCATCCTTGCATTATTTTCTGATAAAAAAGAACATAAATTTTTATAAACAAACTTTTTGAAAAATGCATTTTTAACATGAATTGTCACTTTATCACAAAAATTATGACTTCCAACATGTATTTGCCACATTTTATTCAACATTAGCATCAAGTCAATATATTTTAAGTAAAAAAAGCATCAAAAATGGTTTCAAATTGTCAGAAAATACATACATAACATTTTTCAGTTTTTGTTTAACGAGATATTTTGTAAAATTTACATCTATTATCACAAAATCGCTATAAATTTTAGAAGAATTTGTAGCATTTATGTATTACAAATATCAAAGTAGAGCAAATATCATCATAAATATAATGGGAAAAAATTTATCTATATGGTTTTGGTGTGCATTTGAAAAAACATGATTTTACGTCATTTCGAAAGTTTTCATATGTGTTCTGTGTGTTCACATGCAAACATAAGTTTCTAAGACTTTTAAATTTCAAAAGTTTCTCTAAACTGTACACATGATTTCTTAAACAGCAAAAATAAAACTGTTTTTATGTTCTTAAACATGATATTTAGGTATTTTTATGTATTTAACCAGCTTCTTGCAAGGACAAATGGTATTACACATCTGAATTTTTGTATGTACAATTCATTCAGAAACTTTTGAATATTTAAGTTTAAAAACTTGTCTGTACAGTTAAGTAACATTTATATATATACTGAAGTGATATTTTTTTTAAAAAAAATTAGTTTTTTTTAAAAACAGACATTTATTAATAAATTTATTCAAATTTGTTTTTTGACACATGTGCTCTAAGCTAAATGTTTTTTTTTTGTTGTAATATTTTCAAAATATCACTTCAGTATCCACAAGAATGCATAAGGAATATATAATGTAAATTTGCAGCTTTTTTTTCACATACAGTAAATTTAAAAAAATTTTATTTTTTAAAAAGCAATTTTAAAATTATAAATTATGAAAATAGTAGTTTTGAAAAAAATCATACCTTGTGAAAGTAAATATTTAATAAGAAATAATACTTTTAAAACTCTTGGAAGCATGTTGTAACTCGAAATTCCGCCACCAAACTAATACAGTTAATCGAACAGTCAACTGTTATCTAAAGTTAATTGCGTTTGAATAAACAAAAAGAAGGCTTTGCAATTGTTTCAGGATAGTTAAAAGGCAAATATCTGTCAAAAAGGGGGCGTGGACCACCAGTTGATAATCTTTTAAAAGTCATTTTGACATAGTTCTAATTGAAAATATGGCATAAATGTTATATCCCTAGAAAGGTAATGAAATACAGATTTCAGAAATATCAAAAACTCAAAATCGATCATTCCATGATTTTTACCCTACTGACCTCCCTTAAAATTCTTGAGGAGAGAGAAATGCTTTCCTGATGTTTTTCTGGATGGGAAACAATAATAATGTGAAATCGGATTTTAGAAACTCCCGTAACTTTGCCGGATAATGCCGAGCGATTGTAATGTCACCCTTCAGAGACTGAACTTACAGGCGCAAGGGCGTCGAAAGTGGGCACCGAGTAATTTTGAGGTTGGGAACGAGAATCTGGATACGGATTTCAAAAGCTTCCGTAAATTTTCTGGGTATTGCTGGAAGGAGTTCAAATGCCTTTGTGTTCGAGTTCCACCTCCGGATTTTCATTCCCTGTAGCAACTAATCTTTCAGGTGCTGTCGTGCGAAAATATGATGGCAATAGGAAATTGCATCTTCGGTCATTGTTGTCACTATGTTAGATGGTGAAAAAACTGATCGTTCCGCATCAGCTGCCATTGGACATTCATAAAATACTAGATGCAATGTGTACCATTGAAAAAAGAGTGGATTGGCTACAGTATTGCAAATGAATTCAGTCGATGATTAGGGATAAGTGTACCATGAACCATAAACATTCCCTCAAAGCATTACATAGAGCTTTGCAATATTTAAATGGCAACAAGAGAACATTCGGTGTTGCTGTTATATTACTGTCTGGTGATTTCCGACAGGCATTAACAGCCATTACACGCTCTACTTTTGCTCACGAGATTAACGCCTGTTTAAAACAATCGTTTTGATGGCGAAACGTGTGTCGTGTCCCAGTCCTATTTCAGACTGAGTTCACATTGCCCGACACTCCTGGTGTGGAAGGAAACATATTATCTCCAACGAAAGCCATAATTACAAATATTTATTAACAACACACAAATACAATTAACAAGTTACACTATAAGTAGAAACCCTGGAGTAATTATTCAATTCCCTAGATTAATCCTGATACACAACTCTAACATTCAATTCTAACCTTTAAATCTAATATTCCCACTAAATAATCTCAACTATCAGAATTGACAAAGGAGACGGACGCTTACTAACTTCAGGTCGATACTAACTATAATCCCTTTGATTATTTCAATGATTAACGATATCAATTACTATCTAATACGTGCTAAGCTCGCTGGAGAGATCCGTGGTTTATACTTACAAAAAGTTTGGCGATTCCTTCTCCTTCTACTTTCTTACTAAATCTAGACTTTATATAGTCGAATTCATTAGCATATCACTATCTCGTGTTTTACGTGGAGGCTTTGAAATAGAATATTTGCTGGCCCCAAAGTTACCCAAGAGGGTTAATGAAAGATTGACGCGGATAGACCCGTCACAGCCCCCCTCAAGAAAAAAAACGGGATTTAGAAAAGGGTCTCAATGGCCCGATATAAATTACGTTGAAAATTTTAAGTCTTAAATTATCTAGATATCTTACATTTTAGTTTAGCAATAACTTCTACAGAACAACACGCTAAAGAAATACTCAGAAACTACTAGCTCAAACTTTATGATCACTCCCAGGTTTACAACTTTTACATTCATTATATAAGGTGTACCCCATTTGGGCGAGGACCAAGGAAAATCCTCCCACTGGAGGGAAAAACCCGGCCGTACTCAACCCGCAAACTTAGATATTTTAAATACACATCCTGGTTACATAACTTTTATCTTCTACACAAAATCTTCAAAACATCAGGGTCAGCCACCCTGAAATGAGAACTGGATCAGTGGACGTACAAAAAAATTTTTTGAACACTTTATACGCACAATATTGAATCCACACATATTTAAATTGTCAACTACTTAACAAATTTTATCTGGTTTCTAAAAATAAAACTCCCATTCCAATCGCGTAGCGCTGTTAGTGTTATGGTTAAACTCCTTTCTCTGCGCCGCAAACCCCAAAAACCAGATATATAAAAAAAAAAAAACATTTCAACATGTTTATATATACACAATTATATACAATTTTCAAAAAACAAACAATGCAATGAATTCTCGCACATTTAGCCAAGCCTTTACGGTAAACAGATGTAAACATACATATGCTTTCCACAATTTAGAATATATTTAAATATACAAAAGGTCATTTCACTCAACGCAGTGAGACTTTTGCATTAGACAACATTATTAACAAAACGAGACTTGCTTCTTGCAAAAATTCAACCGACTGCCTGTCAGTGTATAAAAATATAAATGAAACAATACAACCTGACTAATATTTTTTCCCTCTTCTTTATTTAATGTCTCCTATCTGCACCTCCAATGACGTGGACCTTCTGCTGGGTTGATTCCCTCTTGCTCCTGGCAGTCCTGGTCTATATTATTGGCGACTCCTCAAGTTGTAGTTGTGACCTCGTCCTTCTTGATCTCCTCTAGATGGGGTGAATCTTTCATGGCTTGCCAATGATCCTATTGGTGATCTTGATCTGGCTTTCCCATAGCTTTCTCCGCCGTCTTCAGAACTCCTGAAGTTGGACCTTTTCTGTTGGCGATTCCTTTCTGGAACTTGGCTACTGTTCGTCAACTCTATAACAACTATCGTCGACTCTATAATGCTTCTTGAATTGCACATTCGACGAGATGGAGGACGGGAGTTTTCGCTTGTAGACTTCTCTTTCAATATTTGCTCTTTTACTCCACGGCACTTCTGTAGGGGATTTGGTTCTCCTCTTGCCTCTTCTGGAGTGCTGAGTTTTCACGAATTTTTTCTGGCTCGGCTGTGATATCGAGTCAGTTAAAGTCCTCTTGCACCAACCCTTAGTCAGCTCGTGTCCGCTCCTTTTTTCTCTCTAAGATTATTTTTAGTTCCTACTCTACCATTTTCTTTTCCCTCCTGTCTTCTACCAGACCCATTACTCTTAGAACCTTGTGACCTATCTAACCCATATCTACCATCCTCAAAACTACTCGAGTGATACTCGGATTCACCACTAATTGAAGAATCTACCTCCACTAAACCTTCATCACTTTTTCTCTGATGGTAAATTCGATCCTGATCTATATTGATTGTCGTTTTTTTCCCTGCCTTCCAAATTACAACATTATTGTTTTTAACACTCACAACTCTAAAAGGACCCTCAAACTTAGGGCAAAACTTTGCAACCACCTTTTTACTGGCTGAACTAATAGGGTGAGTTTCAACCAACACTAAATCATCCACCTTAATGTTAATTTCGCGTCTCCTTTTATTGTAATATTTCGCCCACTTTTCTTGCTTTTTCATTGTATTTTGCCTAGCTTCCTCAAACACCTTTTTCCATATTCTGAACCACAAATTCTGTACATCTGTGACCATCACAAGTTTTTGAAATGGGGTAATAATTTTTCTGCCCAAAATAATTCTGCTGGGGTTTTTCCCGTCGTTTCATGGACTGCCGTTCTTAGTGCGTATGCGAATTCATTTAAAAACCTATCCAGGATTCATAATTATAATTTACAAAAGAAGCATTCATTTGTAGTAAATCGCGATTAACACGTTCCGTTCGATTTGATTGAGGTCGATACACTATTGTTTTTGACATGCTTTATATCTAATATCTCACTTAAATGTTCAAAAACTTCGGATACAAATTGGGGACCATTGTCGCTAATCAACTTCACTGGAGCTCCATATCGCGAAATATAATTTTCGAACAGGGCATTGGTGATTATTTTTGCGGACGCCTTTCTGAGGGGTATTATTTCTAACCACTTCGTGAAATGATCCGTTATTACACAAATATATCGATATCTTTGGGGTTTCGATGCTGGGTAGGGGCCTAATAAATCTAATGAAACTATTTCGTTCGGATAACTAGTTACAATCGGTATTAAATGACCGGCCGGTAACACGTTCTTATAGTTATATTTTTAGCACGTTTCACATGTCAAAACATAATCGTGTATCGCCTTACGCATGTAT
>BMAO01015295.1:0-19089 GCA_019973975.1 Trichonephila clavata | reverse complement strand
ACATAAAAAAAAATTATTTTTAGTTTTTTACATCCATTTATTTTTCCTTTTAAAATTGGAAAGTTTTTCAGAAAAAGTAATTCTGAAAAGTTTGATAAAACAAAAGATGAAATTGGATATCAATTTGAGAAATTCATCATGCATTCCGTTATAAAAAAAAGTCCTATCAAATTATATACAACAAATAACAACATTATTTTTCTTCCTGCATAAACTTTTTTGATGTTTTCATGTTTTAATAAAAGCCTTCCCTTCATTACTTTTATAAAATCACTGTATTTTCTCACAGACATTCCTATATATGTTAATTCTACAACAAAAACAAAAATAAATTAAAATAACTAGTCTTATCACCGGAATTTTTGTTACAATTGACTTCCTTTGTAATTTACACAGACAGCCAATAAACAAATGTATTACTTTTTAATTCATTCCATCTTTAGCTTCTACTTCATTCCTTGAAATAAAAAAGGAAAAATTTAGGATAACATCTGCAGTTTAAAGTTGCACGATATGTTTTAAGCAAAAGAGGAATTCTTCCTTTCCTGAAAGAGAAACTTATTTTATTCCACTTCTATGTCTTTTAATTTCCTTTTCCTTCTTGGTTTGTATTTTTTACTCATGACCGTATCCACAAACACGGAAAAAAGAAATTTGCTTTAAAATCAAAAAGCGAAACTGCAGTAATTGTTGAATAAAATGAACATTTATTTTTCAATATTTTTCGTATGCATTTTTTTAAAAATTATATTTTCTTCTAGATTTTTTTTGTTTTTGATTTTCACCGTTTTCCTTTATTAATCGTTTGCTGTTTAAAATTTATAAGACAACTGGCATATCGATAAAAAAAGATTTAAAAACTACAACAGGTGAGTATGAAAATGATTTCAGAGCAGGGCCATGAATATTTCGAAGCACAATCCATGGAAAATAGGAACAAAGATGAATAATTGAAAGATTTGAATGGAACATTTTAAATGCATTTGACAGGTGAAACGACATAAGTATGCATATTATTTTCTCTTTTGAATCCCTTTGCATGAAGCGTTCAGTGGAGTAACGTAGTAAAAGTGGAACATTACTTTAGAAAATGGCGTGATATTCTTTCATAAAATGTTCCTTATACTGAGGTGGTGAAAATGTAAAATTCATTTTCCCAATTTTCAAAATGTCTTATAATTATCATTTACTTTTGGGATTAACAATCAAATATACAGTTTTTGTTCAGATTAATTTTTTTTTTTGCTGAAGAGATTTGCGATGCTTGATGTTATTAAATGAAGTATAATTAATAATATTGTTACAATAATTTAATCATACATGGTTTAATTAGTGAAATAGTTACATTCCCTATTATTATTTTTAGGCTAATAATTATCACACATTTTTTGTTGCGACATGATCAAAGGTTGTCATAAATTTTAACTGACATGCGCTTACGTATTTAACGATACGCATGCATATATAGAGCGATAAGTATATATACATAAATTTAAAAAGCAAGTTATATAAATACTAAAAATTTAATTAGATTAATAAAATTATGCCAAAATATATAGGGTGGGATGGAGCAGTATTATAAGCATTACAGATTGAGGACTGCTGTATAAATAAGGTCTGTTTAAGATATTTCGTGTTACCACTGAATGAAAAATTATAAATATAATCGTAAGAAGTTCTAATTCTACTTATAATAATGTTAAACAACTACATAAACGCATTCTAAAATGTTTAGACAACATTCTAATCAAAAGCAATAATCTATATATTGCCAGATTAGTAATCTTAAACGAATTTCTAGGCTTGGAAAATCTTTGAACAGTTAGCAACATTATCAATAATATAAAAGTTATATTTACTAAACTAATTAGGAACTAAAAATAGGAAGTAAACACTAGAATTATATGAACAATATTACAAAAACTGTTTTTCTAATTCATTATATTGAACACTATTAAAAACTATTTTTCTTATTTATTATACTGTAACATTTATTAAACTGTGCTGGAAAAACATTGAAACACGTCAAGTTTGTTGATTTCCTTCCAAATTTACGCTGCTTGTGGAAAAAAGAGTTTACAGAGAAAGTTATCTTCATCATTAACTTAAATAAGGTTACGACAAACCTTGAAAATGTGAGCTGGATTAGCAGATTGGAGATTTTATCGCCTTTGGGAAAAGGCAAATTTGGAGAAAAATATCGCAAAGGAACCATTAAGAAATCTCTGGAACCGACCCTTCTGGAAATTTTCGTAATGCGTTTTTTTTTTGGTCGGTGGAGTTCAGAAGTGTGCCAGTAGTATTCAGAATTTGCTTGTGTATTGTCTTCGATAAGACAGAGAGACTACCTGCCAGATTTCCTCCTAAATGTACTATTCTGGAGCGCTGTAAATATTGTTCATAACGAGTACGTTTTTTCATTACTATAAATAATCTGTTTTAATAATTCTTTGGGTACTTACATCGATTTCTCTTCGTGTAGTGATTTGTTCGTTCTTATCTAATAATGAATCATTTGTCTATTAATGAATTTATTATTATTAAATTAATTAGAGTGGTCATTCTATGCTTTTTCCCTGGCAAATTTGAAAAAAAAAATACTTCTGGAACATGTTATTTTCATGATATACAGATCGCCATCTATGATTTGAAGAGAAAAGTATTTAAATACAGAGAAAATTCGTAGAATACTTGCATTACATTCACAAAAAAGTCTTCAACGAACTAAAAACAACATTTTAATCTATAAAACTAAAAAAAAAGTTATTTAAACAATAAATATAAATAAAATTAATCGATCTATTTATTCTAAATATTTTAACGATGTGTTAATTTTTTTTGTTTAATTTGACCTATTTAAACTAAGAATCGTTACATTGTATGTAATTTATAATATGTTTTTGCAATTCAATAAATGTATATTAGTTTTCTAATGAGGTACTTTATTAATATTGAAAATAACCTTTAAAACTCGACATTAATTTAGGAAAATTTGCCTTCTATTCGGAGCTTTCGGGTCTGAGAAGAAATTTCTTTCCCCCACTGGAAAATTCTGCTTGACCATTTTTGCCCCATGTGGTATTGTTAAATTTTCCACTTTAGAAAGGGAAGAGAGGATGGTGTCAATTTTTAGTCAGTGATCATTCACGAGTAAGAAAATCCCAATATTTGGCGCATTTTATAGTTTTCCCCCTAAATTCATGGTTCTCATTTTTAATTGAACGGCTTGCAAGCTTTCAAATGCATATTTTGTTGTTGTTGTTGCTGCCTGTCGTTTTAAAGTAAATTCTGACATTAAAATAGCTATGTTTTAGAATTTGATGACAGCGTATAAGAAGTACTATGAGAATAGTTATATGAACGACATTTTGAACAGTAATTATCACACATGAATAAAATAATTATATTTATTACTTTATTTCTTTCAACCGCATGTTTTCAGGATTTTCAGATAACTTAAAATAATTTACTATAAAACAAGGTTTTATGTATCATTGTTTTAGTATGAGAAGACTATACAGAATGTTTGAAAGGGCGTTACATAATAATTATATTTATGGTAAAATGATTAAAAGTTTTTCAAAACTTTTGTTCACAATTTTGTAAAAAATTTTCATGTTCCAAAAAACAGTAAATAGTTATTTAGCGTTAAATACTAAGAAATCATTAGAGTTGTGTATAACGTAAATTATTTTGAAAAAGTGGTCTATCATATCATTTACTAAAGTATTTGCTCTAGCAAAACGTTAAAATATTATTTAAATACGCCGAGTATTTAATTCATAGTTTCTACAACAAGAGTTTCATGACAACACCCTCTGAGAGTACAATAGTTCAATTATACACTCGCAATAATTCCGATGTTTGCATTTATATATATATATTTAAAAATAGGTAAGTAGGTAGTCATGCAATAGCATAGTGTAACTACCAGTGACTCCAGCTTGTCATATATAATACTATACACAAAATTTGATACTTATCTTGATAATTTATAGGGTTTATAAATAAAGTCGAATTGTAGCTTTAGTGACAAACTATATTATTGTTTAATTTAACACATTGTTATTGTACGGAGAAGGGGGGGGGGTCGATGAAAATTATGATTGAAAATTGGGTCTTGGGTCGCCAATATCAAAAGTTTGAGAAGCACTGCTCTATAAAGATTAAGTGCATCAAATGCATACCTATTAGTTTCTTCAACCAATATCGATAAAATTTAATCTGTGAATATCATTTCTAAAAAAAATCTTTCTCAGTTTTGAAATTGTTAGCATCAACTTTCAATCAACTTTACCAGAGAGTGGATATTTTGGGTTATTTTATAGTTAAAGTAAAAAATTAATGACGATTGGTCCCAAGGTTATTGAACAGTTATAAATTTATCATAAAGTGATAAGTCATTAATAAAAGTAATTATTTTTATCACTATGTCTGATTCTTAAATGATCCAATCTATACACGCAACCTATGGTTTACTACACATTTTTCGTATGTGCATGTGGAAATAAGTTTTTTTTTATTATTCTAAAGAAATGTATTCGAGAGCAACGCTTAAGAGATCTCAGGGGTGTTAACTTTCTCTAGAGGGCTGAAAATATAAACGATATTCAATATATATATAAAAATTAAAAAATAAATAGTTCGAATCATTACATGTTATTTATAAAGGAATGGGGCTTCAGAAAAGTGTAAAATGTTTAAAATGTAATCATAATTTTAAAAATTATAACCGTATGAAAATAAGAAATATTTCCATAAGAAATATTAATTATGCCATACGTTGTACATGCTATTTTCTAAAGTAGTACTTTTAATTATGAGCAATATGTTTATTTATGAAGTTAAATAAATCCTTATTACACTGCAGTATTTTTAAATAAACAGAATAATAAATTATGTTTTTAAAAAAATAAAATTTAATTAAAAAATTTTTATTTTACAATTTCATTATTTTAAATATTTTGAAATACAAAACATATATTATTCTTAACGTATAGGGTTTAAAGAGTACGATACATTTTATAATTCTATAAAGTTTTATACATCAAAGGTTACTATTTTGGAAAATATTGTGTGCAACGCAAAAATTTCTTAAAATTTCTTATAAAAATTATTTCTTATTTGCATATGCTTATAGTTTTTAAAATTATGATTATATTTCAAACGTTTTGTACTTTTTTGAAACCATAATCTTTTGTCAATAAAGTGTAAAAGATTCGAATTATTTAATTTAAACTTAAAAGAAGTATACATGTTTGAAAGTTGTTTATATTTTCACCCCTCGTGACAAAATTAACACACCTGATACCCCTTAACAGCTTTTATTTATAATACTATTTTGAATTCATAAGAAAATACAAATGTTTTAATCCTAATAAGAGTAAGGATTAAAGAATTTGTATACCTCATACAAAATTCTTCAGCAAACAAACCATCTTAAAAGCTGTGTTTTCAGGAAAACAGAAAGACATTATAATCACTGGCTATTAAAAGTATTCAAGAGAAAATATTTAAGAAAAAATAGATTTAAATTACTTTGAAAAAGCGTGATTGCGAATGAATCAACTCAATTAGCTTAACTATTTAGAGAAACATTCCTAAAATGTGCCCCTCCGAATTCTATAAACCATTGATTTGAGAGAAAGGGGAGCTGTGTTTGCTTACTCATTAAATTAGAGATAATTTAAAGTGAGGCATTATTTTAAGGGAATAATTTATTTCAGTCTCCTCAAATTTCAAAGTGTGGAAAGGGCTTTTCGCAATGAACAGTTCTGATTATACAAATGATTGTATATAAAGCCAATTTCCTATTAATGTGAATAAGAGTAATACGAAATCTGAACTTAATGGTCAGAGATTTTGGGATAAATTACGGAGGTGCTGGAAAAAGTTTTGAAAAAAAAGTGAATAGTTTTAGGTAAAAGTTTCTAAGCAGCAGATAATTATTTGAAATTAAAATTATGTTCTGATATTTTAACATTTATTCTTTCACAACGGGAACATAATATACTGTAGTTGTACGGATATGGTTTTTGTACTTATTGAAGAAATAAATTCTTGATTCTTAATTCAAAAAAAGAAAAGAAAAAAAAAAGTGAAAACTTATATGATATAGAACATTACCATTGCAAAATAGCAATATTATTTTTGAGAAAGGAAGAGTTAGCAATATCATTACTTTTTTACACGGAAAGAAAACTCCAAATAAATACCTGGAAATATACGCAAACACTAAAACATTTTTATAGTAAAGTCAAAAATAAAAGGATTAAATTAACAAACACTGATATCGATTTAAAGCCTCTGTGGCAACAATAAGAAATGAAATAAATTTCTTACATTTGAAAAAAAGCTAAATGTTCACCATCCATCAAATGCTCAAAGCAAGACATTTTGAAGAGGTTTTGTATAGAAGAATATATTTCCACTTGCTGGAAAATAATGGAAGTACATTGTTAATATTGATGAGGCATAAGCTTACCTAAGCGGTTGTAACATGAAAGGTCTATTTACAATCGAAATTTCTGAGAAAAAGATACCTAAACCTGATTCCAAGAATGCAAAAGTTTCAGTGAATGCTTTATGTTTGTCTCCGATTTCCCTGAAAAAATTGAAATTTCTGGAATTGCATTTTTTTCAGAAAGTACATTTAAATATTTCTTGAAAATCCTAAAACCAAAAATTAAACTTTTAAAATAGACATCATTTTTCTTAGAATTATGAATAAATGTAAACTTCAAAGAAATGTTATTTAGTTTCTGTTCTTTCAAATGTATTAGATTGGATTCGATTCCATTCAGTAGAATAGGTTTCTTTAAAAGTAGAATTATCATAGGTTTATGAAAAAGAATTCAAAATAACTGGTATATACCAAACACTTAATATTACTCTTAATATTTCTGATGCTAGTGATAAATATAGCAAATATCGTCATCATTCCTCATTGTGGAGATGAATTAACCATGTGTGAACTTTCTTTTATCATATTCACATCTATTTACAATATTTTTCATTATCGTTGTGGTGATGTTTAACATTACGATATTTATGTCTTTTACTGATCCTAAACATAAAAGTATCGTATTGTTAATCCCAGAATTAATAAAAAAATCGAATTGAAAAAGAAATTAATAATATTAATTTTTAATGATAGATCTATAGATTGAATGAAGGCAACCCATCAAATATCAAATAAGTAAAGCTAAATGACCAATATCGATTTTCAAACTCTCAAAAATTAAAATATGATTTCTTAAATTAATATGAACAGAACTATAACGAGTGTTGGTTTTTGTCACATATACACCATACCAACCTACCATGCATCATTAGTAGAAACAGTAACAATAAAAATAGATTTGAGAGATTCATATTCATTGCCACTGTTAACATAACCAACGCCTCATTGAAAGTCTGTCAGGGCATTCTTAAGCAAAACATTGAGCAAATATAGTTCACTTTTTCAAATGTAAATTATACTGTTGATATAACAGATTAATATTTTATCGCTTCTTTAACTATAAAATTGGCTTCACTAGGCGAGTTGTCATGGGCATGAACTCCGAGTAAGAGACGCTATTGTCAGGTCTTTAGTTTTCCTGTTGCCACTGAAGAGAACCGTGTAGAGTGAATAATGCTAGTTTAGTCAGCCTAGACTTAAAATCCTAAAGTTGGTGTGGAACGTAAGTTAGTAGAGTGGAGTGAAAGCTTACGTGTCGTCCTCGTCACTTGAACGTAAGTCAGGAACTATGAAGTCTTTCGGAGTGAAACATTAAAAAGCAATCATTCTATTTTATCGAAACCATGATAAGCTTGTTAATGAAATAAATGAATTGTTCATAGATTTAAGATTCAAAAAGAGAAGTAAGTTACGTGTAGCTATGGAGATTACAAATTATGTTAAATATCTGACTAGGTACACGTAATGTTGCATAAAAGTATGTCTAATGAGATAACTTGTTCGGATATAATGTACGCCAGGCAGAAACATTACAAAACAAGAATTTACGGAAATGATTTTATTGATGAATTAATTTATCGGATTTTTTCTTTCTTTATTAACACTTTTTATGTCACTACTTTCATTTTTTTCAGTATTTAACTGTATGAATAATAAGTAGTTCCACTTTATTAAGTTCTGAGTTTTAAATCTTCATCGCCAGTAATAATAATTCACTTAACTGTACAATTGGAGAATCTTTTTTTTTTACTGTGGAACTAAATATCCCTTTATAAATCGTTATTATGTATTTAGTGTTGCAGTGGATACTTAAATCATATAAAAGAGGAAATACTAAACAGGAAATGTTTAAGAAAATTGAATTATTTATTTCTTACACAATATTATAATTCTGATAAGAACTTATTATTTTTGATAGCTAATGGTTTGCAGAAATATAACAGATAATTTTCAGTAATTAGTGAGTGTTATAGTCCTAATTTAGTGAAACATTTTAAAATAGATTTATTGATTATTTATAAACGACATGCTTTGAAACTAAACGAAAGCTATTGGCAACGGACCTCGTTATTTTGAACCACAATCAATTGACGAGGATGACCCTTGAGCTGGTAGATTACTCTCCTAGGCCACACAAACGGAAAAAATTACAACCTATACCAATTTCACCCGGGAGTGGTTGCGCGGTCATACAGTGATCCCATGTTCCCGAAATCTTTAATTCTGGAAAAACTGTTTATTTGTTGCCAATGACCTTATCAGTATCTTCCTACATGGCAGTCAACATGGAAACTAAAATGAATTTGCCCCATGCATCTCTCTTTTTGGAGAATGGTAAACGTTTCTTTCAATCTTAAGGTACTTGCAGTGATGGAGTGTCCTGCGCAACCACTTTTATTCTAAAATATTTTTCAAGAAAAAGGATGCATTTTCCCCCTGTGAATGACTTATTGGTTTTGATAGCTGTGTTGTAAGACTCATTAAGATTTATTAATGTAAATGAACAGATATCATGAAAAAAGAAATGGGCCTCTACGATCACCATTGGATGACGTTGAAACTGATTAAGCAAGGGAAAAACCTCATAAAATAATAGGTATTAATCCTTATAGCGAAAATAAATTTCAGAAAAGTGATGAACGTAAAACGTTTAGATTTAAAGGAAAATTTTCAAATACTTCCTAAAAAAACTCCATCAAAAAGGATATGAAGCCACAAGACATTTTACATCCTGCCAAAACTATAAGCAAAATGAGTTCAACATGGCATTTGTCAATCATGAGGACAATAAAACTACAATAACTTAAACAAAATTTGAGAATTTTGCCTGCGAATATTATTCCTGTAATGTTAGTGAAAAGTATCTGGGAAAGTTATGTCCTTTACGAAAGTTACGCTCATTTGAAACATTTTAGTTCAATTTGATCGAATTTTTTCTCAATTTATCAAAAAAAATTTGAAAAGTCCTTAAAAGTAGGTAAGTATACTTTCTCTTGATTAAATTATTCCCTGGAATTACGATTTTTATCCTGTACAATAAACATAATTATAAAAAAAAGGATTGGGGAAACTCCATTACCCCACGTGACTATTAACTATAGTATTAATGGTGTGCCCTCTTCTGAGTTAACAGGCCCTTTACACGGTGATTCTTCAGAGACATCGAGATTTAAACACACTACTCGACAGTTGCAACACCAACCACTATCCCTTTTCTAAAGCAGCTCATTTACATTACATATATGATGTAGATAAATGTTTCGCTAAATACTTGCTTTTTTACTTTATTATATTCCTGACATAAATTAATTTTAATTAAATGCACTCGAGAACAATTGGCAAAGTTATAAGTTGACATTTATTTATATTAAGCTTTTTTCTAAAACTAAAGAAGAAAAGATTTTTAATTATTTCAAGCATTCTATTCTTTTTTGATTTTACTAATAACCAGGTGCCAAGAAACTTTTCAAAGTTTTAATTATATATTTATAAACGGCGTAGATTAATCGGAATAAAATGTGATACTCTTCTAATATTTAAAATTAATATATTTTTATAATTTTACGTAATTTCATTAAATCAAAGAGAGTTAATGTAAGAGTGTAATAATAAATTACTCAATGAACAACAATTTATTATTCATCAAAAATAAGCAAAAGCTAATCAAAAATTCAACACACTTCACATATACGTGCAGTGATATAATATGCAGTGATTCTTATAGACTTACTAATTACAATTTAATCTCAAAATAAATGGAATTTTGATAATAAAAATACATACAATTTACGTCAGTTCGTTTCTCTTGCATAAGAGTTCATGCCTATTATTTTAAAAGCAAATAATGTGCAATAGTCAGTAATTACAAAAATTTTACTTAGAAATTAAGAACAGATATTGTGTTAATTATCTTATTACCTTTGCACACATTTCTTTTGATGTTTTGAATATTAATTTCTCAAACATCCAAAAATAACCCTAGGTAATTTATATTCGTGTTGCTTTTTATAAGAAAAGTTAATTAACTTAATTGCAAATGCCTGATTAAATAAATTTTTATTTATCTGAATGTGTTTTTTCTCCTCAGTCTGTCACTTAAAGTTTTCTGTTAAGTATTCTTGTCACTCGTCAACTTTAAATCAAGTATCCTTTCTTTCCTTAGAGATATATAGCGAGCTCTCATCTTTTATGCTTATGTTTAGTAAATATTATAAAATCTATTCTATTGAATTTTTATTTGAAGTCTTTTTCCAATCACTTTAAGACATTATGTTGTCATTTTGCAAAATTTAAATGGAACAAATTTCCTTTAGAAAGTTTTATATTGTACAGAATAATTACTTCATCCTTTTAAAAAGCTTTCCATATATTTACTTTCGATCACAGTATTTTAATTAAATCTAATTGGCCAAATAAATGTTTAAAGCTCTTTATTCCATTATTTTACCAATTTGAATACGATACAAATAACTATATCAGCGATGAAATCGTTACTTGGTGTCACAAAATTTAAACTCATATAATGATTTGCAATACACAATTAACGATGCGCATAAAGGTTTCGCAACAAATTAATCCAAAAAATATTTTTCTTCTTCAATGTGTGCAACTGAATATACTCGAAGGAGATATTCATGTTATCGGTAATAGTGAAATGTATCGGCATCATCTTAGTTTTTAACTCGAGCTTCTCTATTTTATCGTTACATTCTATTTGGTTGCCGGGATCATTGTTGTAAGTGTGGCTACTAAGTCATGAAAATGTATCCCTCTCTTTTGTCCTAAAATAACTAGTGATAACAGAAAGACTGATAAATAGGGAAAATAGTTTCTCAAAAGGTTATTGTTAAAAAAGGATTTCGCTAGTATTAAAGACATATATAGGATCCTTTATATATATGTATATGTATCTATATATATAAAGGAGAAAAAAAAAAAAGCGACTCACTCACTGACTGACTGACTGATCACGAAATCTCTGGAACTATTCAACCTACAGACTTGAAATTTGGTAGACATGTTCCTTTGATAGAGTAGACATCAGCTAAGAAAGGATTTTCCGAAATTCGAAACGCAAGGGGCGTTACGGGGGTTAAGGGCTTTAATAATAATTGTTTCCATGTTTAAACTACTTGATGTACAATCTTGAAATTGGGTAAGCGGATTCCTTTCAGAGAGTAGAGATCCGCTACAAAATGAGTTTGCTGAAAATCGACCCCCAAGTGGCGTTGCAGGGGCTATGGGGGCGTTATAGATAATTATTTCCATTTTTAAACTATTTGACACACTCTCTTTAAATTTGATATATAGATTCCTTTCGTAGAATAATTATGTTACAAAACGGGTTTTGTGAAAACAGACTTCTAAGTGGCGTTGCGGGGGATTAAAGGGCGTAATAGATAAATATATCCGTTTTTAAACTACTTCTCCTACCTGCTTGAAAATTGGTAGGTAAGTTTCTTTCATGGAGTAAATATCCGCTACAAAATGGGTTTTGGGGAAATTGACCCCCAACGGGTATTGCGGGGGTGGGGGGGGTTTAAGGGGCGTTATAAATTCCGATTTATAAGTTATTAGACGTACAGTCTTGAAATTTAGTAAGCAGATTCCTCTCATAGGGTAGAGATACGCTAAAAATGGGTTTCGTGAAAATTGCCCCAAGTGGCGTTGAGGGGACTTAAGGGGCGTTATAGATAATTATTTCCATTTTTAAACTATTAGACGCACAGTCTTTATATTTGATAAAGAGATTTCTTTCATAGAGTAGAGATCAGCTATAGGAAGGTTTTGTGAAAACAGACCTCTAAGTGGCGTTGCAGGGGAATAAGTGGCGTAAGAGATAAATATTTTCGTTTTTAAACTATTTGACCTACCTGCTTGAAAATTGGTAGGAATGTTTCATTCATGGAGTAAATATCCGCTTCAAAACGGGTTTGGAGAAAATTGACCCCCAAGGGGTGTTGCGGGGGGTTAAGGGCAGATATAAATAATTATTTCTTTTTTTAAACTATTAGACTCACAGTCTTGAAATTTGGTTAGCAGATTCCTCTCATAGGATAGAAATACACTTCAAAATGTGTTTTGTGAAAATCGACCCCTAGGTGGTGTTTCGGGGGTTCAAGGGGCGTTATTGATAATTTTTTTGCATTTTTAATTAATTGAGCGCACAGTCTTCAAATTTTGATAAGCAGATTCCTTTCATAGAGTGCAATTCCCCTACAAAATGGGTTTTGTGAAAACAGACCCAGAAGTGGCGTTGCGTGGGCTCAAGTGGTGTTATAGACAATTATCCCCATTTTTAAACTGTTAGACGTACAGTCTTGAAATTTGATAAGCAGATTCCTTTCGTAAAGTAGAGAACCGCTACAAAATGGGTTTCGCGAATATCAACTACTAAGTTTAATTTCGGGAGATTAAGAGGCGTAATCGATAAATATTTCCATTTTTAAACTACTTGATCATCCTGCTTGAAAATTGGTAGGCATGTTCCTTTCATGAAATAGAGTTCCTCTAACAAAGAGTAAAATGAAAATTGACCCCAAAGATGTTTGCGAGGGGTCAAGAGGAGTTACAGAAAAAATTCCTGTTTTTAATTGTTAGACCCATATACTTGAAATTTTTTAAGCATGTTTTTTTTTGTTGAATAGGGATCCACTAAGAATAAATTTAAGCAAATCAAGTTCTGGGGGTTGCAGGGGTTACTGGGACGTATTGATAAAAAAAATTACTTTTTTCGAGCTACAAGGATTATAATAATGAAATTTGGTTTGCATTTTTCTTTTGCTGAATTGAAATCCGCTAAGAGCGGTAATTTTGGAAAACGGCTCTCAACGGGATTACGGGGATATTTATAGTAAAATTTTTGCTTTTTTCTGTTAGATTTAGACTTGAAAATTGGCTTGCATGTTCGATTTATGGAGTAGAGATCCACCGAAAATTGGTTTTGCGGGAATCCACTTGGTTTTTGAGTTACGAAAGAGCAAACATCATTCTATGCTTCAATTTTAGAGATTTTTAGAAAATACAAATTAGATGAGTTCTGCCCTTTTTTTATCAACAGGTGACAGTTACAGGTATAAGTATATTTTTCAATTCAATCGAATTCTTAATGCTAGGACTTAGATATCAATAATTTATACATATATATAAGCAGTAAAAATTTATAAAACATCATGAAATACCCAGCGCGAAGCGGGCGGGTAACAGCTAGTATATATATATAGTTCGTTATACTTTCAATTTCTTTATAAAGCACATACCATAAGTCCGGCATATTATGCACAACACTCTATAACCCGCACCTATACTTTCAAAGCTGCCATTTTTTAGTTTTTAAGTATATTCGAAACTTTCAACGTACAACGCGCACCCACTTTTTTAACGAAGGAACCTGAAATGTACTTGCGTAATACTCTTACGTTTTGAGTTCTTTTATTTGAGGTATCATTCCAAGGTTTGAAAAATATAGTATACTTCTAGAACTACTGCCCTTTAAGTTCATAAGGAATGCCATTTCTTATAAATAAGCAAAATTTCGATGTATGTAAAAATGTAATTTTTTCCTTGCTCATCTTTTTTTTTAATTATGTTTAAGGCGATATGGTACCATCTTCACATTTTTTTCTATTTTAATATTTGATATTTGGTTTTAATTGTATTTCATAAAGGTTAATAATTAATAATAATTGCATACAAAATTTTTTTAATTTATTGCGAAATGTTTGTAAAATTAAAATTTTTTTAGCTTTTTTAGGCATTTTTTAAATCACTAAGGCTTTTTTAAATATGTCTATTTTATTTCAAATTTTTTTTCCAAGTATTTTATAATGTACTACATAAAACTGTGCATGGGTATTTTTTCTGCTGAAGCTCTTTAATTTTTTATTAATTTTTTTTATAGTTAAACTTCCAAATATTCCCCAAGAAACATTAATTTTGATTTTGAAATATTTTAGAAAAGTACTGAAGATGTTAGAGCTAATTCCATGCACAATTTCGCAAAACATACATTTCAGAACATGTATAAAAAATTTCATACCCATACTTCAATTATCAAAAAAGCCTTAGTGTTTTGAATAACAGTATATGTACAAAAATTCATCATGGAGAAATATGAGTTTGAAGTTTTCATTCCATTAATAGCATGATATAATATTCATCGAATAGTCTGAAACTTTAATGAAATGTTAATTAGTTTATTTAAAACTACTTACCATAAAAAATTGCACAAATGTAGAACAATTAAACAGTATACTGCCATAATGAATATATAGAATAAAAAACGAATGAAAGATCAGTATTTCATAAAAATTTATCTTAATACATATTAAAAAAATAAATACATACACTTCAGAGCTAATTTCATACTCAGAGCTAATGCACAACATGTACAAAAGATGTTTATGCCTTTATTTTTTTATTTCCATGATTTTAAAAGCTTTTGCATGTTAAATATTGTACACGAATAAAAGCAAAGTCAAATAACACTTTATAGGTAAAATACATCAAAATCCAAGAACTGTATGTGTGCATTTGTTTAAATAAATATTTTAATAATAAAAGTGTTGAATCTCGCACACTTGGGATATATATATGTGAGAGTTCATGAGAAATAACTTCTCAAAAATGTTTAACAAAAACATTTTATTTGGTTTTAACATCTAGGGGACAATTTACATTCATTTAAAGAGCTAAACAACACAGCCGTCGGCTACATGCCGTGAGCCAGAACACAGACTGACTAAACTATTTCATTTCGAAATCATGCAATTGCATAAAAAAAAAGACAGCCAATCAGCGGCTCGCACTACAGGCGCTTCGAGCGGATATGAAAAAATAAATAATCCTTGAATAAAAAGAAAAGTTTGAGTGTCAATCATTTCGGCCGGCGGGAAAGAAGAAAAAGAGTGATACTTCCTTTCCTTCTTCAAATCCCACAACTCGGCCGTCCTGACATGTCGCTGTCCTCAGCGAACGCGAGTATAAAAACAATTTAGAACGGAAGCATCCTGTAATGCTTACAATCAAATTACATTCAAAAATAACACTGACATAAAAATACACTATGAAGCAATTTGAAAAGAAATACAATAAATCACAAATGATAAACACTTCAAATTATAAAAAAAAAAAGTTCACAAATTAAACACTTAAAAATAAATGCACAGTAGAAGTATGTGGAAGTATGAGCCATAAAAATAACACACGTAGAAAAATGCCAAAGGAAAATTACTAAGGGAACAAAAAAAAAATGCCTATCCAAAAGGTTTCATTAGGTCGACAGCTGTTGTCGTTTGGTTTGGGCCTGCATGATTCCCTATCTTGGATACCTCGTATCTTCCTTTGCCGTTGACCTGAGTCACTTCATATGGTCCGAAAATTTTGGGTCTAAGCTTTAGACCAGTTCCAAACTGAGTTCGTTGGATGGCCACGATGTCACCGATCTTGTATTCGGTAGCTTCCTTACACTTCTTGTTGTGCTGCTTCCTATTTTCGTCTTGGATTTTGAGAATGTTTTTAACAGCTTCTGATCTAAGCTTGTTTCTTTGATCGTTGAATTCTTTGAACATCTCTTCGATAAGGATTTCTCTTACGGCGATGTCTTCGCTGCTTCTCATCTTTACACCTGTCAGAAGTTCGAATGGTGTAAACTTAGTGCTACGACAGATGGTGTCATTCAAAATTCTTTGTGCTTCTGGCACGTGCTTGAACCACTTCGTGGGGTCTTCAAGGGTAAGCTTGGTCAGTGCTGGAATTAGGGTTCTATGAACTCGTTCGACTTGACCATTCCCACGGGGTACTCCTGTTGCAATTTGCAGATGCAGGATATTTTCTTTTCCACAGTACTCTTTGAAGCTGTTCGATGTGAACGCTGCTCCTCTGTCGGTGATTATCCGGACTGGGTTTCCAAATGTTTTCTGTTGGAGTCTAAGTTTCTCCAACGCGTCTTCAGCGGATACGGACTTCGTAGGATAGAGCCACACGAATTTCGAAAACGCATCTACGACAGTCAGAATATGCTGATAATTCTTGTTTGTCGAGGGCATTGGTCCTATGAAGTCTACATGGTAGGTGTGGAGAGGGGTATCTTCTTTGGGAATTGGATGCAACATCCCCTCTTCCTTGTCGGTTTTCTTGTTTGCAAGGATGCATGGTATACAATGCGCTATTGTGTTTTCCACTTTAGACTGCAATTTCAGAATGTAAAACTCTTGCTTCACAATATCTGTTGTTTTGGCGACTGCAAAATGTCCTTTCTCGTGAGCCATCTTGATCAGCTCTGTCTGCATTCCTTCTGGTACTACGACTAATTCTCGGCCATTTTCGTACTTATACAGGATCTTATTCTTCATGAAGTACTCTTGATCTTGGCCCTCGTTCAATAAGGACTTAAGAGTGGTGATGTAGTCGTCCTTTTCTTGGGATATCCTTAATTTTGCTGTGATAGTATCGGTAATTATCATTATAGGATACCTGCTCAATGCATCAACATGTCACATCTTTTGTCCTGCTCTATGTTCTATTTCGTATTCGAATTCCTCTAAGAGGAAGGCCATCTTGCGATACGTGTAACCAGGTCTTTTTTGCTCATCGTCATCTGAAAAGCGGAGCAGTCTGTCACAATCTTGAACTTATTGCCGAATAGGTAGACCCTAAACTTCTTGAGGGCTTGCACAATGGCTAAGACCTCCAGCTCATAACTACTGTATTTTTCTTCGGCTGGGCTAGTCTTTCGGGACATATAATAGACAGGATGCAACATTCCGTCATCAGCTTCTTGAAGTAGTACGGCACCGTAGCCGTATTTACTCTCATCAGTGTGCAACTCAGTTCTTGTACCTTGCCTGAATATCCTTAGGACAGGGCTTTCAGACAGCGTCTCCTTAAGTCTCTCAAAAGCTTCTTTCTGTACGGCTTCAAACGTAAACGGATGATCTTTTCTAAGTAGATCACTCAATGGTTTGGCGATACCGGCATATCCTGGATGAATTTCCGGAAGTAACTAGTTAAACCCAAAAAACTTTGTACTTGTTTAACTGTCTTAGGAGTAGGGTAATTCTTAACTGCTTGAGTCTTCGAATCTGAAGGTCGTATGGTTCTTCCTTCACAACGTACCCAAGAAACTCAACTTCTTTTTTCAGGAACTGACACTTTTTAAACTTGAATTCAAGTCCATATTTCACTGCCAAATCAAATACTTTCTTTAGCTTTCTAAGACCATCTGCTTCATCCGAAGAAGGTATTATTAGGTCATCCATATAAGTTATTACTGTACCTTCACTTATTAGTTGTCTATAAATGCTATTTACATATCTCTGGAAAACTCCTGGGCTTGTACTTAGGCCAAACGGGACTTTATTAAATTCGTACTGCCCATCAGGTACAATGAAAAATGTATATTTTTTGCTGTCTTCGTCAACATTTACGTGGAAAAAGCCATTCTTCAGATTAAGGGTTGTGAATACTCGAGCCTCTTGAAGTCTATCTAGTACATCCTCGATTAAAGGAAGTGGAAATCTGTCCTTTACCAGCTTCCGGTTCAACTGTCGATAGTCCACACAGAGTCTTGTTGAGTGGTCTTTCTTCTTTACTAAAACTATCGGACTAGCATAATCCGACGAACTAGGGCGAATGATTCCATCTCTGATCCATTCGTCGATTTGTTTATTGACCTCTTGTCGTTCTGGAAACGAGAGTCTTCTAGCTCTTTGATAAACTGGTATTTCGTCTTCAAGGATGATCTTCATTGATACATCCGTAGATTCCGTCTTCTTTGGTTGATACGAAGACACCATGTCTTCAACGCGACAGGCAATTTCAGCATTCTGAATGTGTCGCAGGTCTAACTCGTCTTGCTCTTCTTTCTTCGAAATGTTGAAAATCCAATCTGGAGATTCTGGTTTCACCTTTTCTTCATGAAAAAGACAGGGAGCATGGGCGAGGAATGCTGACCCAATGATTGCCTCAAACTTAAGAGCTGCGCTGGGGACAACTTGAAAGTCTAGACGGCAAACGTGTCCGTCTATCTCCGCAACATGTCTGAAGGATCCAAGTGTTTTTAACTTGTCCCTGACCAAGTCCGGTCAGGACCGTTGATTCTCTCCAAAGTTTAGTTTTTGGATTCATCCTCTTGTAGACGTCAAAAACGTATGAGGTTGCGTACACTGCCGGTATCCAATAAGGCTGTGACGACAAAAGTCTGCTATCTTGACCTGTCTTGTAAACTTCTGCAAATCTACATCTGGATATTCTATTGCTTCTTCTGGTACTTCATTGACGATGTGAACAGGATGCGTGTCAGAGTGCGTGTTGATCTCATTCCCTTGACTTCTTCTTAATTCGGACATGCATTTCTTAGGTGGTCAGGAGAATCGCACTCATAGCAACGAAAATTCTTCTGTCCAGAAGTCTTGCTTTGGGCTGGCATGGAACCTCTGCCTCCCGGTTCAGTCTTTGTTTGACGTTTATCGTAGAATCTCGTGTGATTCTCTGTAGATCTACCATGGTTGTCATTATATTTTCCACGGTTGTCTCTAAACCTTGCATGGTTGTCGCTAAGTTTTCTGCGATTATCTTGGAACCTTGATTTGTCGTTATGACTGGGACGACTCTCATTCTGTTTCCTA
>BMAO01015294.1:0-25511 GCA_019973975.1 Trichonephila clavata | reverse complement strand
ATATATAATACCATAGACTGGCTACTTTCTGTGTCGTGTTATTTAATGTCATGCATGAACTCGTAAAACCACTTTGGTGGACGTGACAATTCATAACTCAACAAAAATTTTCGCAGTTGCTTCTCTTTTTCTATAAAAATAACAGCATATGAAAGCCCAGTGTTACTTCATATAATTTTGTATCTTTTTGATTAACTACTGTTTTAGTAAACCTGGTATTAAGAAATGTTTGAATAACATCACAAAAGTCACAGCATGTCACAACTTTAGAACCAAACTTTGGATTTGGCGACCAAAATTTATGTGAATACCTTGTTTTTTACATTTTATTTATAATAAATGTGGTTTCAAAGCACAAGAAAACAGAATGTTCATTATTTCAAAAAAAACTTTCAAATGAATCTAAAAGGAAACATACTCTTTATTTGACTTACCTAACTTAGCTTTTAAAGTTGAATTATTCATGTATAATTTGAATTCATTATTCTGACTTATGACGCATTTAATTTCTGGAAAGTTTGGGTTTTGTACCTTGTTTCCAAACTTTCGTTTTTTAAACGTTTAAACCAAAGCATGTTAAAAATTTTTGATAGAAACAATGTTTCCAATAGCAGAAATTCTTAAAATATTTGAAGAGGTAAAAAACAACACGCGAGTTTCCAGAAAGTAAACAAACAGCTACAATAATTCACTTAACTTCTTTCCTGAACAAGTTACGGATCAAAATAAATCCTTTTAATCAATTTAAAATATTTGATGAGGCTGAAAAGTAGCAAGTTCTTTTGTTTTGGAATGAAAGGGGCGTGGCAATCAGTGTTTTGGGGTTTGACGGATGTAAACAAATTTTTTAAAAAAATATTAAAAATACTTCTAATTCAACTAGAACAAAAATTTAAATTGCAGTAGAAAGAGAAAGAGTGTATTTTATTTTTCAATCAAAATTGAAAAATCGATTTTTGGATCGACTTTTGTGAAGTGACATCCCTAAAATATCGCAATATGTTGCTACGTTTCTTTATCGAGGGTGGAATGTAATTTGTCGGCTATCATTAATTCACACAAGATTTTAAATTTATTCACGTTACGAATTTACAATAATATTCGAAAGAACTGTTAATCGTGATGAAAACTGTACGAGTGATACGTTTGGGCAATCGTTGAGCTCTACGGAAATTAACTAAGCATTCTTGCGTGGTTGGTTGGAATTCTCGTAAAATAACGTGTTTAACTTCTCGTAATGTTGGAGTTCGTTTTCGGGGATATAAAGCAAAATATTGTTAGTTTTTCACCCAGAATATTAATTAAGATCACTTATTTTATTTCCTGTGGAACATTTTTAGTTGTAAGCGCATGTTCAAGTGAATGAAAGAATAAATTATAATTTTCAGGTTTACACGGAACCGCATACTCAGCGTCTTAACGGATTTAATGAGACTTTCTAAGAGGTTAGTTGACGGTTTTTCGAATGTTGCAGTAGTATTGTTTGAATTATTAGAATTTATAGCTGGGCTGATTTTCGCGAGTGTAATTTCTTTTTCAAGTTGAATGATTTTTTTGGCCGTTTGCTCGGCTTCATTTTTCTCTAGTTCTGCTTGTTTTTTTTTTTTTTTTAGTTCTGCTTGTTTTTTTCTTCTAACTCTGCTTGTTTTTTTTCTAATTCTGCTTGTTTTTTTTTCTAGTTTTGATTCTTTTCGTTCATCTACGAATAAATTAAGCATATCCTAACGAATTCAGGTTAGTTTTTGAAAGTGTCAGTTTGTTCGATTAGTGCTTTTAAACTAACAAGTGTAACATTTATTGGGACAGTAACACTAGTTCTTTCGCAGCAGTTTTAAGAACTTCTTTCATAGTATTACGATGCATGCTGAATTAAAAAGGTTTGATACTACGTGATTTGACGGTATCGGAGTGTTTGTAGACTGCAGATAGACTTTGCTTATAAAAAAATCTATCGTTTACGATGAGTTCAGCACTGTTCACTTTTCACGACGATGATTGTAAATACGAAGCAGATGGAGTTTACACTCAATGCGATGAATGGACGGGGAAATTGACATTTTGTTCCACTCGAACACACACACTTTTGGACGATGCCGAAGATACTTTTTGGTTGAGTCTCAAGCTTTGGTTTGGCTTGGCAAAGGAGACGGTAGTACTGGACTCTGAGCAGAGGATTGGCTCTTAGTAGGCGTCGAAGGAATTCATTGGTTCAGCATTCGCCATTGTGTTGGGCAATTTCGATAAGTGCCATTTGTTTCGGGCGAATTTTGATTTTTATACGGATTCAAAAACCATTAAGGTTGCGAGTCTGAGCCCCATGTAACACAGAGGGGGGGGGGTGTCTAGGTGTATGTTGAATAAAAGAGACGTTAGTGTCTAAGTATATTTAATGACAAATTTGCAGGTTATTAAACCTGACTGGGAAAAGTATTTGCGCTAATTCTCCCGCTTACAGCCGGGGTACAGAAAGTGGCACTGGTGTAGCCTGAGTGTATATATATTATATAAAAAAAATCAGAAACACAAAGTTTATCTATTCTAGGTAGTTTAACAGTAATCATTAATCCAGAAGCTACATCATCATAATTATACGAAAGCACCTCTACAACTTGATACGAATTTCTAAAATTGTGTAATACTTTTTCTCAACAACATTTTTGTAGAGCATATATGATTTTTCGAAAATAGGTTGTCCAGGAAATTTAAAAAGGTCTTTTTAAAATATTGTTACTGGGTGTTTTGGATTGTTGGCTGGAGGATATTTTCTACCCTTATTGATTCATATCACCCATGATTAGATTGTAGTCAAAAACAATCTACAGCTTTTCAGTATATCTTCATTTTTTTATTTTTGAGTTTGATTCTGTAAGAAATTTTGTACTGTTTACCAAACACACTCTATTGATTTCAGCCCAAGTTAACTTTTTTCGATATAGATTCGGGTTTCACAAAGAGGTCAAACCAAAATAAATTTTTCTCGATTTGTATTAGGGCAAGGGTGGCGAACCTTTTTGGAGATGTGGGTCAAATTTTGTTCATATTTTTCTTGTACTAGCTCGTGGGTCGCCAATGCCTTTTGCATCAGAGTTAAGTTTAAAAATATTTAAATGAGTATTTTGAAACTAAACACATCTTTAAATTTAATTGGCTTATCAAGTAAAAATAAGCAAGGTTTGACAAATTAAAAATATTTAGTAGGCTAAAATCTCTTAAGGGTCTCAGGGGTGTTAAAAATGTTTCGAGAGCACAAAATATGAACAATTTTCGACTAGAAATAATTCTTTGAGGTTAAAATGAAATAATTTGATTCTTTTACACATTTTTATAAAGGAATAAAGCTTCAAAAAAGTATAAAATGTCTAAAATATAATCATAATTTTAAAAATAATAAGCACATAAATATAAGAAAAATTTTTGTAAGAAACAAATAGTAAGTTTTACGACGCGCATGATATTTTCTGAAATAATAATTCTAATTACTAGCAATAAGTTGATTTATAAAGTCAAATATATCCTTATTAGATGGTAGCGATTAGATATAAAAAGAATAAAAATAATATTTTTAAAAAATAAAAAATACATTTTTAAAATTTTTTTCAAAAAATTTATTTTTTTTAAAATTTTTCAAAAAATTACAAATATGTAATACTATAAATAGCTAGGATTTAAAGATTATGATAGAGTTTATAATTCTGTAAAGTTTTATGCATCAAAGTATGATAGTTTTTGAAACGCAATGCGCGTAAGTGAAAAAAACACAAACTGAGAAAAAAGGCTTTAAAGTTTTAAATTGAATTTGAGAAAATAAATTTAAAACTTACATGCTAAAATGCTCCAGGATCATAGGATATGCCTTCCTGTTGCCCAAACAGCTCAATTTCTGTAATCTTTTTAATTTTTTTAATCTCTGCGAGATTCAAACGATGACGTTGAGCTCCTCTTTCTTGACGTAAAGATTCGACGATTGTCACGTTCAGCCAGGAACACACAAACATTTTTGTTAATTTTTTAAGCCAAATTTCTCTAAAATAGTAATAAGTATTTGATTTCCATCATTAAAAATGCTGGTTGCTAGATTTGCAGCAATCTCTGCAATCGGAAGGATAGAATCAATCGTCATCGGACAAAACTTCCAGATTAATGAATTTAAACTTTCATTAGGATTCTGTGTCTTACCTCCTAAGCATTTCTTCAGGAGTGCCAGATGAGATAAGTCTGCAAATACAGGCTTAATTACATCTCGAACAGCTTTCGCAACTGAGGGTTTGTGTTTATAATTTTGTAAATTATTATTAATTGCGGCATTATACTTACACTATGTATTTGGATTTGTAGGACAAAATCAGTGCATCGGTTCATCATCGGTGCTGCAAGAATGACCCCGAACAGCCCAAATGGCTTTCCGCATTTCCTTTACACTAGTAGAATTGCATCGAATAGCATTACCATAGTAATGCGCAAGCTTATCAATTAAACTATCAGTTAACCTACCTTTACCGCCTATAGTTTTACCATCAGATAATTTCTTCTTACCATATACTAATTTAAGCTTCCTAAGTCTTGTACCCATTCTCTTTTGCACATGGCCTACACATTCTATTTTCTGAATAAGATGGTCATAGCCGTATGGATTGTTTTCAGAAAGGGCATTGAATGTTTTTGTGTCGCCATCTACTATGTAGTTCGAATATTTCAGGTCGTGAAGCTTTTCTGATCGATTAAAAATCCTCAACATCCCGTCAACCTCCATCTTACCAGCAGAGCCAGAATAATTTTTTCTACATGAAATCTTATGCGCTCTTTGCAATTTATTGTACTTGATACCAAACTTTACCCCTTTATAACTGTCGCTTCATTTGCAAAATGAGGACAACACTTCCCGATCCAAAACCTTACCCGTTTCCGCCCCATTAGAGTACATACTCCAATCAACGATGAATGTCCTCTCGTCTTCCAGGTCCCATCACCACTTACCGTTAAAATGTTATCAGGTAACGAAGAATTTTCTTCGACAGCTGCCCTGTTCATGCTTTCTTCGGCGACTTCCTTCATAACAAGTGAAAGTTTATTATTAATAACATGATATGATTTTTGTTCAACAGGATTAGGAAGACTCATTACAGAACAAAAGGTTTTTAATGACTCTAAACCTTGACCTATGCATCCCATTGCTAAAATAGATCTTCTGTTAATTTCTGGAGCATTATTTTTATTCCCAATGTTTTCACAGCTTGAAAAAGTACAAATACTCCCACATTTTTTACAATGTATTTCAAAATTCGAACATAAACCACGAGTGGATTTTTCATTAATTGTTAATGGTTTATGACATTTTAAACAGCATGATACTGACAAAATAGAGCTAAAGGTTTAAATAAAATAAAAAAATACGATATTCTTTGAAGTTTTCACTTACCTTAACAAGATTTGACTTTAATGAAGTCAGAATTCCTGAAAGTTTTTTACTAGAAGCATTTTTCATTTCGGCACACTTACTTGTACTTTTCATTTCTACACACTTCTTCGTATGTTTAATATCTGTAACATGTGAGTCACTTACCTTTAAATATTTATTTCCACTATATCTTTTCCTGGGCACATTGCCCAACGATTTTTTCAAAATAAAACAACAAATATCTTCGCTTTAGATAAGCGTTTTAAAAAAAACGTGTACTAAAGTAAACACAAGAGAATCAAAACACAGCAGAATGAATGTGTTGAGTTGCAGGCTTCCTTCTGATCAACTCAAGCGCTTAAAATATTTCATGAGGCTTATTAAAAACAAAAAAATAAATGGTATGCATGAATTTAAAAATAAATGGGCGTGGCATGTGTCCATTTAAAAGTTGTTATGACTAAATTGCTGTTTGCAATTTTTTGAATAACTTTCGAAGTTTTTAGAGTATTGTCACGTGGTTAGTATCAAAATGTTCAGAAAAAAATGAAGAACAAGATATATTTTTTTCGAAAATTCGAAAAAAAAAATTTTTAACACCCCTTAGACCCCTTAAGTGTTTGGTGCAAATGACAATGAGTGTCTGAATAAACAAGAAGTAACGAAAATGCATACTATATATATTGTGAAGTATTATTTATTAGTACATATATACATATATATATGTATGTATATATAGCTTTAATAATATTCGGGCAACAAGAGGCAACTTCACTTGCATATTTTTTGACAGAGATATTATATATATATACGCCGGCATTTTTTTGATAAAATGGCAAAGTCTACCTCTTTTAAGGTTGTATGCAATCATATTCCATATTCAATCAAATTATCTGGAAGAGACCAAAATGAAGAAGTTTTTATTGGGGTAAATAACATGTTTATTTTTAGAAATACTTAAGATTCTTTTATAATTGAAGGGAAAAATTTACTGTTGTAATTTTACTCCAAAAGTTCCTAAAAGATATTATTTTGGCAAGATATATATTTGTTATAAATAATGAACAAATAATTAGGGTAATTTTTTTAAGTAATTAAAAATTAAAAAATTGATAATTATAAGACATTAAAGCTAAGATCTTTTCTATCAAACGTGTTTATTGTCATAATCCCAACAATTTATTTACTGAGAGATAATATGAGCATATTTTTATTAGTAAAATGAACAAAAAAAATCAGTAATGCATTCACGAACGATATCCGATGACAAAGTAAAATGATTTTATTGCAATAAATACGACAGCTTATTAAGCGAAAATGGTGAGCAGAAGCCCAGTAATGCTTTGTAGACACATTAATATGTTAGCTTTCTGAATGAAGACGGTGTCTGTAGACAAAATAAATCTGTGTCAGTATCCTGAGCAAGGATATTTTCTAAGTTATGGTAAGGCGGTGCGTCAATATCTATAATGAATGATGGTGTCTAAAGACAGGGCAAAGGTATATGGATACAATATAAACGTGAGCTTCACAAACGAGGACAGTTTCTAAGACAGGGTAATGCTATGAGACAGGCTCCTAAATGATGGCTCTCTCCAAAGACAGGGTGATGATATGAGTCAACATCCTGAATGCGGACGGTCTTTAAAGACAGGATAAAGCTGTGGAATAGCACCCTAAAATGAGGACGGTCTTTTAAGACAGGGTAAATCTATGAGTCAGCATCCTAAATGACGAAGGTCTACAAAGAAAATAAAGCTTTGAGTCAACATCCTAAATGAGGATGATCTCTAAAGACGCGGGTAAAAGTGAATGGATACAATAAAGGCACGAGCTTCCTAAACGACAACGGTTTCCTAAGACAAGGTTCAGCTATATTAGTAGAATAAAAACGTCAGATTCTACTGCTTTTACTCAGAAAGGCTTTAATTATAAAATCGATTCGCTAGCCTACAGTAATAGTGAGTTTAAACTTGTTTTAGTAATTTTTAGACAGATTTAAATGAAAGGGAAATGTTTTCGATGTATCTCTGTTGTGGTATATTTTATTATTTCATCAAATATGTTTATTGAAAAATAATTGAGCTATTAAAGTCTGTATCTGCCGTTAACTTTATCTAATTAAAAAGGAACAAAATAATTAAGTTCGCACAATCAGAAGTCATTTCAATTATTCAAGCTTTTAAGGTTCCATGGCATACTCGAAATAGTAAATATGCTAAATTCTTGTCTTCGCTCTTTTGGTTAATTTCATTTTTTTAAGGTATTGAAATTCTTTTTTCGTACCTTAGTTAAGATTTTACTGATTATACCTAATGGGAAATGTGATAGATCTGGTAAAGACTCAACAACATTTTCTTAAAAAAGTAATAATTTGCTTGGTCCAACTTTGCGTCGTGAATTCTAACTCTGTCAGACAGAATTATTTTCTTAATTGTAATAAATAGCTAATTACTACAGTTTTATTTTTAATAAATGATTTCTTAATTTTTTTCACTTCCCATAATGAAGTCGCTTTTTAAGTATTTAATTCTTCTTCCATCCTCAATTGATGGATTGGTTTATTTTTAATTTTTTACTGCTTTTGCTTTTTTTTTTCTTTTTCTACAACCATTTTGTGAAATTCTTCACATTTAATATAACTTCTTCACTTTTCTGCGCCGTTTCACTTCGAAAATAAAGAAAATTTCTTCTTAATCCACTTTTTAAATCGTCTTAAATGGTTGTAATTCTACAGTTTTCATTTGTTTCATGAAGTTTCAGTAATATTTTTTTATTCTCCATATTTTGCGAGATGCGAGGGGGTCATCTTGAATAATATCTACTTTCCGTCTATAGTCTCTTTTGCGCGATTTTAATCACATCTAAGACAATAGCAGAATACAAATAAACTAGCGTAGATTTAGAAGAATTAAATATTGTACTTAAGAAAGACGTGCACAATTGAAATAATCGAAAGATCTAATAACTACTATATTTAGATGACCAGAACACAGGAGTTGTGTTCAAAGTCGTGGCAAAAGTGTTTTACTTATGAAGACGCCGACTCATAAATACGAAGAAATACGAATCTATATGTTGTCTTGCAGTTCCGTCACGTTTCTTATTCCGCTAAATTCCATATTCTTTCGTGCGCTTACTTATTAGACCATATTTTTGTAATACTTCACTGCATTCTCTTTGAAAAAAAAAATAATTTCTCAAATTTCATCACTTTTTACAACAGAATAAGAAAATAATATTACCAAAGAATTAAGCAATTAAAATAATATTATCTTCGATCAAGATTATTGTGCTGGAACATGTTCGAAAAAGTACAAACTATAAAAAAAAGAGTCATTTTCGAGCACGAGCTGGCAAAATTAGTGCGTTTGAATAAGCATAGGAATGATATTCCTTTATAGGTGGCAGATCGAGCCAATTGGCAACATTATTCGATTTGATGTTATGATACTTTATACGTATTGTACTATCCTTACATAATATGTATCTCAATCAACATTATAGATATTTATCAATTTATTAATGCATTTGTTGATTCTTTTCATCAAAATTACAATCATTTTTCAGGAAAACATTTTTAAAAAGTATTCTTTAAAAAAATTCAATTTTGGCGACACTGTTTGGGTTAGTTTTTTTCAGTACAATACTGTGCGCATTAATTGGGACAAACTCAAATTTTTACAAATGTTGTTTAATTAATATAGGTCACAACTTACATGCATGGTATAGCAATCTAGTACCAAATATGTCCTTCTCTGTCTTGAATGAGATCATGTACACCATTTAGCATGGGCTCCACTAAAATAGAACGTAAATTTTTCATCTCGTCTCATCACGAAGTCAAACATTTATAATATTCTCTATCGTAGTTTTTCTTTATTGGGCAGTCCATTTTATTCTCACACGTCGCTTTACTATGTTCTATAAATTTTCAACGGGATTTACATGAGAAATACCAGGTAATTAAAAAACAGTTATTTTCTGTTTTTGGAAAAAAAATCGTTTTGTTAGCTCGGAAAAGGGATGACGAACCTTTTTAAGATGTGGGTCAACATCTGTTCATAATTTATTTTAGTACTAGCTCGTGGCTCACTAATGCCCATTTGCACCAGTTAAGCTTAAAAATTTTTAACTAGATATTTTTAAAAGTAAAACACTTTAAAAAAATTCAATTGGCTCAACGGGTAAAATTGGACGTGGTTTGACGAATTGAAAATTTTTAGTGGGGTTAAAAATTCTATAGTTTTTAGTGTGCAACTATCAATAAGAGTATAAATGAACAAGAAGTAACGAAAATTACATACAATATATATTATGAAATAATCTTTATTAATATATATATATATTATATATATATATATATATATATATAACAAAATTGATTATAAAGTATATAAAGAAAAATCTTTTGCTGTTTAATTTCATACTGTGTTTTTAATATTAAGTTCATATTTCGTATTCATTTGCTTTACGCATTTTGCAGTTAATTAATTCCCTGTCAGGTCCATTTCTATTAGAAGATTTTTAAAAGTTCATTGAAGAAAACACTTTTTCACACGAATATGTGGACCCAAACATTATCACACGAGCATATTATCTAGTGTTTTCAATGATTTAAGATCTTTTGGTAAGGAATCCCATATGTTTAATATAATATTTTCAAATTTTACTGTGGGATCAATATTCACTGAGTTTTCCTTCTGCTTCAGATATCAAGTTTTCAAATTGTGTTCCCACAGTACGCTGCTACAAAATTCAATTGACTCCATTTGTAAATTATCGATACCCAGCCACATAAATTCGGTTAACTTCATTGTTTCAAATTCTGTTTTGTATGGATATAAAATAAAGTGAAAAGTGTTTTCAAAACTTTTAAATTGAGTCTAACCTCAAAAGCTTGTTTTATTTAATGAATAATTATTACATATTTTAATTGCATTTCTTTTAATGCGAATGGAGTTTTCAAAGTTATTGTGTTTGAAAATGTTTTTGTAACTGAGGAAAGTACTTCGTGATTTTCATTTCCAATTCCTTAGTAAAGGTGTAAAGTTCCGTCATAAATATTTTAATGTTTTCAAACATCATTAAAAATATTAGTCCATGCTCTTAAAGTTTTTATTCAGTTCATTAAAATGCTAGTGATGCTAGTCCATAAAAACATTAAATCATTTAACCAATGTCTATTGGGTAGTTCATCGAAACTATTCTCTTTATCAATTAAAAAAAACTTAAATACTTTTAATAACGTTACAAAGTAATTAAGGACTTGACCAAAACTAAGCCTTCGAACTTTAGTGTAAGTGAAATTCCCTGAATAATTGCATTCTATTTCATCTAAGAATTGTGCTAATTGACATTTATAAAGTTGATTATTTTTATTACAACTAACATTACACTGGAAATGTTTTTAAACCATGTTTTGCGCATAAAACATTTTGGTGTACTTTACAATGAATTCAATCAGAGAATGTGAAATATTTTGCTTAAGATACTGAATAAATCCAATGTTTTCAATACCGTACTAAGTGCACGGTCTGTTGTAACAGAAACTATTTTCTGACAGTCAGCATCATTTTTTTAAGTGCAATATCAAATTCTTTAAAAATATCAAGCACCGGTACACTTCCCTTTCAATGGCATTACTTTTATTAACTCTTTATTCATTATATATTTGCATAATTATACCGAGTAAAAATTGCTCTAAGTGTAGATAACCATTTTTATCATTACTCTCATCTAAAGCAATTGAATACATTTCTGCATAATTTAAGTCATTATGTGTATTAGCGAAGAAATATTATTTTCTTATTCTATAATTTGATCTTTAGTTATATTGCGACTTATAGCTAACTCATTTATACGCTTTATAATCAAGACTTTTTCTTTAAAATCAACAAACAATGTAGGACTACATTCTAAATACGATTTTATTAAAAATTCTCTTTCTGAAAAAGGTTTCTCGTGGCGAGCAATGCAATGGGCAACTTGGAAACTAGCACAGCTGTAATGTTATTTTTTGCAGCAAATTTTTTTTTAAAACACTGCTTTGAGAAAAACTCTCCTTTTTCTATTGTAAATTTCTTTTTTCGTCTGTTGATGTGACGAGATTGAAATGCGAAATTCCAAAATGTCTTTAAACATTATACAAGGTATAACACACACACAAATGAGACTAAGTGTGTAGCTTGATAAAAGAGTGGAGTTTTCAACAATTGTTTTGGTGACTCATCCCAAGGCTCCTTCTCAATCCACGTGGCCAGTTTCACCTTAATCGATCACGCCAGTTAGGAGTACTGCGTCATTGAGTGAACACGTGCAATTGCATTCGGTTGGGAAAATGTCAAATCAACATCAAGTTTCTTGAGAAACTTCAGAAATTATCAACGAAAACATTTCAAATATTAACCGAGGCTTCTGAAGATTAAACTTTGTCACGTGCAAGTGTATGAATGACATAAGCGGTTTTCAGAGGGGATGGGTCAGTGTGGACGATAATGAACCTACTGGACGGCCAAGGTCAGCAATTACAGGCCAAGATGTTGCCAAAATTCGTGATATGAGTGAGTTCCCACTCACATCTGTAGGCAGGCTGTTAATCAACACTACTATACTGAAATACTTAAAGGACTTCGTGGAAAAAAGGGCCAGAATTGGGGAGTGATGAATGGCTGTTTCACCAAGACAAATCACTCGCTCACACATCACTAACTGTGAAGATGTTTCTGACCAGCAAAAACATTATTACGATTGGGCATCCTCTTCATTCACATGATTTGGCCCCATGCGACTTTTTTCATTTCCTACAATTAAATATTGTTTAAAAAGAACCCATTTTACCTCAGTTCAAGAGGTTTAGGCAAAAATGGAGAATTTCCTGAAGGGTCTTCCAAAAACCATGTTACAGAAATGTTACCAGCAATGGTAGCACCGATTGCAGAAGTGTGTGAATATAAAGGCGAACTACTTTGAAGGAGATTATATCATGGAGAACTGATTCTGTAAGTGTAGAATGATTAACTGGACCAGTCACTTCACGTATATACGTGAATTCACTTTTTCCTTGCAAAATACACATATAACTATTTTATTGCTTTCAATCACACCATATTTATCAGACCATTCAGCTTGATATGGCCTGGAACTTCCATGGCTTGTTTTTAATAAGCTGTCATAGTACAGGGCTACAGTTAACAATATTTATAATACAGTAACTTGAGAAGAAATTTTGCATTAACGTACCTAATATACATACATCAATACACATTAATTTTATATGCGATTGAAATGGATGCCACTAAGTTCAATACTGGTACTGACTGGTACAAGCGCCTTAAACTGCGAGCCAAAAATTGCTAGTATCGAGAAAAACATGACAAGCGCATGGGGCCCCATCAGGGCCTTACAAAGTGAAACAAAGAGGAAATGATATAAGTGCTATGAAAGTCTCTTTCTACGAACATAACTGAACATAACCTTACAAAAGGGCATTTTATCTCCGAAGAAAGTGCGTTTAATATGGTTATTTGCTTTGGATTGTCGATATTTTTTTAAAAAATATTGTGAGTAAAATTATGCACTTTATTTGATATTTTTCAATCACTCTCTTGTTTTATTTCATATACTATATATTTTCACATACATTTGTTGTCATTTACGTAACTTTCGAACTGGAATGATCATACTGAATGCTATAGAAAGCATTTAAAATGCTTTTGTGTCAATGCAGTGCTTGAAAAAATACAAATAAAATACAAATAATCTACACAAATTAGAAAATTTAAATAAACCCACGTAAAACACAAGTGGTTGCCTAGCGTACGTGGGTCAGTTAAAAAGCTTGCGGGGTCAGTGTCTGACCCGCGGGTCATAGGTTCGCCATCACTGTATTAGGGTATAACTAAAACATGCACTTAAAAATTATACCGTACAATATTAGGAAGTGAAATTTCGGAGCTCTAGTGCCCTGCTCGTGAAACAAAGTGACAAAGATCTAGAGCAAGGAAATTAAGTTAGAAATAGAAAGATTCGAATTTTATTAATTCTCTTTCAAAATTCTGCCCATATTTAATTTTTTTTAAAAATTATTTTTCGGTATTTTGTTAATAGATGGAAGTAACCTAAAAGTAATTTTTAGTATTGGCCATAGAAAATTCTAAAAATTTCTATTGAAAGTTTCTTACAATGTCAAAAATAAATTTAGTTTATAAAAGCTTGGGATTAAATTTTCTTAATTTATTTTTAAAAATATGCAATGTTTCAGTTTCTTTTGAGTGTTTCGTATAATGTAATCCAAATAAGAACTCTACCTTGATATATTTTAAAGACATTTCTAAAAGCAGTTATTTCTGCATTTTGTGCGGGATTTCAGTACGTCTAAATGAAACATTTCTGAAAAAAATATTCCATATAGTTTAAATGTGCTACCGTAAATATAAGAAAAAATTCAATAGAAGTAAGAATATATTTTTTATTAAAACTTTTAAAAGGAAAGCTAATTCTAACCTTTGACGCATAATTGAAAGGAGTACTTTTGAACTCTAATCACCCCGCTATCGATTATTGTCGAATTAATCTTATTGACGGAATATGACGATTTTCAAATGTGTCTCTGCATAATGTTTCGAATCTACTTCATTGTAAAGACTTTTCTCATATTCGTTTTCAGACTGAGAGAAATTTTTTCTGAAATTTCAGATGAGTGAATCTTCAAATGCAAGATTAAGCGATAATTTTAAAATGGAATGTGCAGTGCGACCATTGGACACTGAAGTCACGGCTGTACCAGAAGAAGCTATAGCAAATGCTGTCTTTTGGGTTTTTCTGATGATCATTAATAATAAGTTTATCAACAACGTTTTTCCGTTTCCTCCAGGGACTTCGAGAAAAAAGAGCGCACCGCTGCCGGATTCTATTTTGCGTAACACTTGTTGGAAAACGTGACTTTGTTCTGGAGTTAATTGGGATAAATTCTTTTACTTGATGTTGCAATGCTATAAAATCGTAGTTTAATTCTCAAGCAATTTCATTATCGAAGCCATTTCCATCGACATGTCTAGGAATAATCATTCCAAAATCATGTAGCTTCTTCCCATCCATTCTGATAACCTTTATTGCGTTTCGTTGTAGATGTGTTGATTGAAAGGCATATTTTCTTGTATTTGCTGCAAAATATCTTCCGCCATGTAGTCTTTGTACTTTTTCCAAAAGGTTTGAGGATTAGAAAGACCGAAGATGAAATATGTATTGCGTAAAGCTCCCTAATTTTATTCGGCGAGTGACATTTAATGGCTTCCTCCATAGTATTATCTAGTATATCTTCAAAGTAATTCTTCCATGTAGAATATCTAGGTTCAGTATAAGTGAAAAATTTTGTGCAAAATATGAATATTGTATAATTAGATTTTTAAAAAATTCAAAGTGATAAACATTTGAAAAATCAAAACTTTTTATGAAACTGTCAATTAATATTACCATAAAATTTTCAATATCACGCACGCAATTCGCTAAAACTTTATTTCGTTTCCCTCTTTAAAATGTGGTAGAAAATTTGCATTAAAATATCTGGGATTGTCGGAATAAAGAACTTCTTAGCCAACTTGGCATTATTTCTCAAAGTTTGAGTTTGAAATTTAACAAAAGTAACTTAATAAACGGTATACGTTTAATAAAAAACCATTTAAAAATTGCTTTTTGTAAAGATGCTTAATTACACTGTGTTTCAATTCACTGTGTTATAAATGTAAAAAATTGCCATTATTGACCAAATGCATAATTTTGCGCCAACTTGGTGGGGAGTAAGCAAAGTCCCACGGTTTTACCCTCATAGTTTCCGTTCCCGTAGGAATATGGAGATAAAATGTACCTAATGTTACTCTCTGATAATGTAGCTTTCCATTAGTGAAAGAATTTCTAAAATCGCACCAGCCGTTTCCGAGACAGACAGATCAAAAAATAAATTTTTAAAATGTCTAAGTACCGTATATACCTTTAAATGCATTTATTAAAAAGCTGCTAATTTGAAATTACAAACAGACACTTCAATTTTATTTATTTATATAGATAATCTGACATTCTTTAATTGATCTGTTCTTTATAAACGTAGCTTTCTGAAGAAATAAGAGGGTTACTGGCGATCGGATATGGTGTATCTACCCTATTCTCTGGTATCACTGAAGCGAAATCTTGAACTAAGTAGTTTATGTCCAGTTGTAAGTTCGAAACCTTGCACTGCAAAATATCGACCTTGTAGAAGCCTTGAAGCAATATTTCGATAAAAATTAATACGCATGTGACCGCGGAGCTTATGGTCACTCAAATAAGGTCATGGTAGTCTAATGGGTACGATCACGAAGTCTATATATCTATAAAAGATCCGATTTCCTACTTATATAAATACGTATATTTGTTTTAATAAGTAACCGTAGTTGAATTTTATTATATAATTATCTTAAGAATATTATTGTTAATAAATATTATTTAAATGCAATTTTCGGCGAGAAAAATAAAACGTAAATACATATTTTCCTAAAATTCTGCTTTTAAGAAAAATGCATTTCTACTTTTAATGTTGTGCCTATATATAGGCTACGATTTCTAAAGCTTTGCTGAACTAATATTTTTCAGATACATAAACTAGAAGTGGTTTTATTCCTAAACTTTATAAAAATTTAGAGAAAATTTTAAAAATAACCCATTAATAAATTAATAGATCGTAACCCCAAAAACGTACATATTTCAAAAATTTTGCGGTATTTTTTTATGTTAAAAATTGCTCTCTTAAAGATTGTGAAAATTAAAAAATAACTTTAAAAAGTCACATAAATTTCTTCATTTGGAAATAGGTTTAAAACTTTATTCTTTTCAGATTTATTTGCTAGTAATAAACGACATAGTTTCTAAAGAAAAATTTATTTTGATAAATTTAAAAAATAATAAAATTTTTTACATAATTTTCAGATCTTTAGTGTGGAGGAATTGAGAAAAAGTCTTGTATGAGAGTCATCTGTGACTTTGAACAGGAATCGATCTGCACGATTACAAAATAATAAGACGAAGTCGTTGTGCGTTTACACTCACAAATTTAAAAAACTGCAAGACCGATGGCTACTGAGCGAAAGGATACAAAGCATGCATGTGATAAGTGTCACAGAATATTTGAATTCCGGAGACACTACTTAAAACACTTGGAAGTGCATAAAGAATCATTATTGTACGAATGTCCAAAATGTGGAGCTGCTTTCATTTCCGTAATTGAGCAATCCAACCATATCATAACTCATACAGAAGATTCAAATTTTAAGTGTTCATATTGCAATATATCATTCAGTTCAACTTATATGCGTCATTTACACGAAAACAAGCACATAAGACAAAAAGGATTAATTTGCGAAGTGTGCCATATAAATATTCCCTCAAAACTGTCACTACAACGACATCTACTTTTACATGAAGCACAAGAATCTACTAACTCTGATGTGAGCAATGAAGAATCTGCAGAGGAAAAGCTACAAGGAACACCTCCTCATCAACACCAGGGAAGGAAAAAATTCATTTGCAAAATATGTAGGAAAAACTTTGTTAACAATTCTAGACTTAAAAGGCATTATCTTACGCATTCGGGAGAAAATCGAAATAAATCCGAAATTTCTGGACAAATGTTTTCAAAAAAATTAAATCTTAAAGGGCATCAACTGCTTCATTCAGGAGACAAGCTTCATATATGTGAATATTGCGGGAAAGGATTCTCTGAAAAAGGAAATTTGAAACGGCATCGCCGTATTCATACGGGAGAAAAACCCTATAAATGTGAATTATGCAGTAAAACGTTTTCAGACCAATCGATTTTAAAAATCATCAACGGATTCATTCGGGAGAAAAGCCTCATGTATGTAAATATTGCGGGAAAGGTTTTTCTCTAAAAGGAAATTTGAAAAGGCATTGTCGTATTCATACAGGAGAAAAACCTTATAAATGTGAATTATGCAGTAAAATGTTTTCAAACATGTCGCATTTTAAAATGCATCATCGTCTTCATACGGAAAAAACACCTTATAAGTGTAACTTTTGTGGAAAATGTTTTTCGACATCTGGTAACAGAACACGACATTGTCGAACTCAACACGAAAAAGTTCACTGAGAGAAATATCTCAAAGCAAACATTTTTTTTTTCACTTTAAAGTAATATGGATAGCACAATATTCTTTTCCACATTACTTTTTACAAACCATTATTGTCCGTTAAAATCATGAATTTTGGATGTATCAAATGTTCTTGATCATAATGCTTTAATCACAAGAATATATGTATCATTTTTATTACTAAATATAACTTACTTGTAAGTAATTCTAATTCATAAATGAAGAGACTATGTATCGTAAAATAATTTTAATAAAAAAATAAATGTATCGATTTTGATTTTTTGTTTTTAATTTTAAGTGTTTGTCTAAACAGTACAACAATTTTCTAGCTTTTAATTGATACATTTTTAAAAATTATGGCAAAAAAAATGTTTGATAATTATTGAAGACGAATCACATAACTATTTATACTTTGTGAGGTGCTTAAGATACACATTTGCATTTTTTTATATCTGTGAGGAAGTATTTAGTTTGTAAAAAATTTATAAACTAAATTAGATCTGAATCCCCCCCCCCAAAAAAATACATAAATATAAGTATCTGAATTATATTTTGTTATTCTTTAAAAATCTAAATTATTGGTGATAAAAATAATTTAAAATAATATATCGTTTTTGGAATAATTTAATGCTTTCGAAGATATCCTAGTGGTTTTATACTTAAAATGCAAATATTTGAAAAGAATAGGTTTGTATCGAGTATTTTACTTGAAAATTATATTTCTTACAATGTGTCGGATTCAAAAAATTACCTTTCTTTGGTATTCGTTGTCATCATGTGTTCAAAGGAAATGATATCGTACTGTTTGAAAAGATTTTTATCAGATATAATGGTACGACTTAAAGATTTTGTTTTAATGAGTGATTTTAAGGTTTATTGCCACAAGAGCCGATTTCGGCTATACTGCGCCAAACATTTGTTTTAATATCTGTGATCTAGACGGGAAGAGAAAGAAAGAATGAATTGAATGACAAGAAAGAAGGTCGAAAATAGACAAGGATCTCTAGGGTACCCCGGGTTCGTGAAGTCCGTGTTTACCAAAGACAGTAAACCCCGTGGGAAAAGGAAAAGATCACTAGGGCACCTCGGGATTGTGACACCCGTACTCACCTAAAGAAGGTGAGCCCTCTGAGGGGTTTGTTTTAATAATGCACAAAATTTTACTTTACTTTAAAATCTATATAATATATAAAAATTAATAATAATTCCCAAATAAGTCTTTTTTTGGAATATTTCGATATTCTTCTTTATTTGACATTTATTTTTTACACACATACAAGTTTGCGTACAATAATATTACTGTAAATACATGTATTCCAGAAACTTATTTCGGTCTTAATGGTAAATTAATGTTAAATTGCTAAAAGAAACTCGTGTCTTTTATAGCAAATTCTCCAAGAGGTTCGATTTCTACATATTATATTTGATTACCTAGTCAATGATTCAAATCATAATAAAAACTCTATTCATAAAGATCCCTCTTAGAAATTTCAACAATGAATTTTTTTATGGTCATAATAAGTTGAAAAGCGGAATAGTCTTAAAAAATAAAGGAATTTTGAGCCTAAAAAGTAATGCTGAAATACCTGCAAATACTTCAATAACTATTGGCATTTTTAACTCATTATTAGAATAGTTTTCCTATAATTGTCTTCTATTTTACTCATAAGGTCGAACGTCGTTTATCCGAATCAATTGGGATCGTATACCGTTCGGATACGCGATCGTTCGGATAACCGAAAACGGAATGCGATCCATGCAGTATATGATGCTGGATACTACACAAATATTGAAAATCATCCCATTTGGGAAATGTGCTTGCAGAAAAAGTCAAATAGGTGCAAAACGTCGCAATTTTACCTTGATTGTGGAAAACAATCACTTATTTTTCTTTGTACCATTGTACGCCTTCTTGAGCTCACGATCAAGAACAACATCGTGTATTTCCCTCAAGGTTTTCCTTTTCTTTGCGCCATATTCTGAGTCATGCTTTGACGCAAAATTTAAAATGGTTTCTCTGCATTTTTTATGTAAGAAATTGTTGACTTCCCGACATTATAAAACTAAGCTAGAGACACTCCACTTTTTCCCTTCGCGAGATGGTTCAATATTTCAAGCTTTGTCTCTATGTTTAAAACGTTGCGCTTCCTTTTTGAATTCGAAGCCATACCAGTTCACAAGTCAACAAAAGGGCACGTATACACCCCATCACTTGGAACTAATCTGACCAAATATTTTGTGCGCAAATGTTTACCAAATGACACCACTGAAATTACCCATTTATCCATCACTCTGGGTTTTCCCATCACTTTCAAACTAACATGAAACAAATGTTGAGCATTGGTCTGTTCGAAAACGTATCCGGACTCTGGTTCGGATATTTGACAGTCCCTATAATAAACGTTCGGATAAACGACGACCTACTGTACATCTTTACTCATATAGAGGGAGGAGTTTGCTGTTTCAACCTACCCGAAAACAATTAATCCAAACTGGCATCTACGTGCAAATTTGTCTTTGCACCTCAGTTGAATATATACAAAACTTGCTCATTCAATTAAGTCTCTCTCAGGATCTTTAGATTCTGGTTTTTCTTCTGAACCTAATCTAAATGTTTTGTTCCACACAAAAAGCCCAGTAATGGTTTTGGTAAAATCTGAAAATTCTATAATACGTCTTTAAGGAACTACGAAAATAGACCAATAAAACACTGGACCTGCTTAACTGTTTCAGTTCTGAGAAAGTCTATGTAAATGATGTTTTAAATGTTCTCTTATGCTAATCTATGTGACAAGACTAATTTCAAATTCAGGAAATGAGTTTTCTTTAAAATCAGCTCAAGGCCGAATTTCGAGACGTGGTCCCTATCACACCTTTTAGCGACATCACTTCGTCAAAAATAGTCGTTGTACTAAGATTGACTAATCGACTTTTTGAAAGTATATGATGTCCTGGTTCCCTTAACCACAATTGCCATAGAAGGTTATCCAGAGTCCTTTTGAAAATAAGTGTTTTAAATTATAAGAATTGTGCAGTCTCTGACGATTAAAAATTAAAGTTTATTTTAAGAAATATGTCGATTCGTCGTACTTTAATGTGATCAAATCTTTATTTTTGACTTATGATATGAGATCCTTATGAAACAGTAACATATGTAGAACTTTTTTTAAGGTTAAATTTATAAAAAGAAAGTGTATTATGTTAGATTATAAGATTATTGACGTTACACGTAAAGTCCACCGTAGCCAAGTTGTCAATTTTACGGACTCGTAGCTGGCGTGTCATCAGCTCGAGCCTGTTATCTCTAAAGACCCAAAGTGTAGGGAGGTGATGAACATTACATTTGCTTAGAGCTGAAACGTGTTCCCTTTGTTGATGATCTGGCAGTTCGGAAAGTGGTTCCAGTTCAGGTGTCATCCTCGTCACATGTCCATGGTTCAAATTTATGAGGTCCGTCTCCGCTCAATCTAGAGTAGCTGAGTAGCGTGACGTAAATATATTCACTCACTTGTACGTGAAAGGGGTTTCTCACATTCATGTATAATGCGATAAATGTAACTACTGAAATTAAAAGATTTCTGGTATAAAATTTGTTTCAAAAATATTTCTTTGAATTATATTAACTTCTATAAATTAAAAAAATAACTGATATTGAATTTAAAATTTCAATTTCTTCAAGGTCAAATCAAAGAATGCTTAGGATCTCTAGCACACAATTTATCTTTCAGTTCAGTGTAATTAAAGAAAATAAATTGAATTCACAACAAATTTCATGCATTAATTCCTTAGTAATCCTGGAGCCAGAAAATTAAAACATCCAAACGAAAAGACCAAGAATAGAAAAGACTTCAGGGTATTGTCGCAGATTGAATTCTTAATAACTTAAGAAGAGCTGACATCTCAAGACTGCGCAAAACTCCATATACATGCATGTTTGTTAATCACATCTCTCAAAACAATTCAGTGATTGAAAAAAAGCTATCGCGGTTCACAGTGCATTAAGTTTATAATTTCATCATACTACATTACTAATTCTATGGCACACAATACAGTTTATCCTTTTGTGTCTGGCTCATATTTAGGTTTTATTCCTTTTAATGTTAAGTTATTTTGACGATTTCGGTATATATTGTCAGTTTTCTTATATTTTAAATATCAAATGTTTAGTACAAAATGAAATGTACGCAGTTGTTTAAAATTGATATTTTCAATTACAAACATAGAAACTTTTATGTTCTTGTAACAAATGCATATTCGTTTAAGATGGTTGTCGCACAGCGTAACAGCAGTATAGTTCGTTTCTAATGGAGGGGGAGACATTGTTCTTTCAAAACATATAAATAAATACGTATTAGTCACTCAGTAACTCAGTTTTGTGTAGTATAAATGGAAACACTTTTCCAAGTGAATACCAATTCCGCAATCATTACACTAGAGTCGTGTTTCATTCCTTGCTCTTTTTTTCTTTATCTTGGTTTATCCTTTCTTGAAAAATTAACTTTGCACTGTCCTATAGTTTCGGAGGAGAGCGGAGAAAATAGGATATAAAATCTCGTACAGTAAAATCGGCAGGTTTAAAATGCAGGTGATCTGCTAATACTCTTTTATCCAGAAGTTGCATCATCATATTTATGTCAAAAGATCTTCTACAACTTAGATACGAAATTCTAAAAATGTTATGTATTTCTCAACTACATTTTTATACAGCAAAAATGAGTTCAAAATGTAAAGGTAGAAATATATTTTTATAATATTTTTTTTTCTTGTGTTTTTGATCTGGTGGCAGGAAGGATATTTCCTATTCACAATGATCTACACTACCCATGATTAAATTACAGTCAAAACAATCTTCAGCTTCAACATAGCTTCATTTTTTTTTATTTTTGAGGTAGAATAATGGAGTGTTATGAGTACTGCTCATAAAACACCATTTATTGAATTGACCCCAAATTAACTTTTCTTAATATAGATTTGGTTTTGTCAAAAAGTTCAAGCCAAAATAAAACCTCTCAACATCCTTTTAAAATGAAGATTAATTCTCAGAATCTGTGATGCATACAAACAAAAGGATAATCTTGCGGGTAATATGCGGTTATCGTACCACATGTTATGAATCACTTTATGCTATTTCTGGCTGTCTTCCAATCACATGGCTATTCATTGTAATATTTCTTTTAGGGAAAATTTCTCTGCTTCGTCTGTCTCTAATTATGATTGCATTGTGTCTTTATTTATTCTCCCTCGTTCTTCAGAGAGGAATGTCATCAATATTATTTCACTTAGACGCAAAAGCACATACGATTTCCCTGTTATTTTATATACGTATGGCAGAGTTGGTTTTGGTTTTGTTGTATTTAGGAGTGGTTTGAATCCGAACATGTTCAATTTTAATTTAGTTATGTATGCCCAGTTTGCGTATCTGAACATATATGTTTAAACTTCGCCAATAAATGCCTCACTGAAAAAATGGCGTCATCTCAGACTGTCTCATCTATAAAGACTCTCTTTTTCTCTTGTATTCTGTTATGTGAATTTCTTCATCTAAGAATATAATCGTCAAGATCCAAAAGTAACTTCGAAGACTAAAAGATACAAACATCTCAATATATTTTACATTTTCTCGCGAACAGACAGGTGTTCTTGGAATGAGCTGGCCGACTGGCTTGCAAAAGCTGCAACCAAGTGCAAAATAGACATTCTTTAGTATTCTTAAATTAATTTACAAGAAGATAATGAAAGAAAGAATGGTGAAGTCTTGTAACCAAAAGAATATCTCATTACATATTATGGGAGCTTACACAAAGAAATTTTTTCCAACCATAATAAAAGACTGGCCTACTATCATTTTTATATAACTAATTAACCCAAATAACCTAATTTATAACTAGTCATGGAAGCTTTAAAAGCAACTTGAACCACTTTAATTTAGTTCCATCATTTTCCTGTGTATGTGATTTTTGTGGGAGAAAATGTAGAACATGTACTTTCTTCCGTGTTCCATGTTTGAAAAAGAACGAAACACATCCGAAGACTGGTTATCAAGGGACTTAAATAAATTGGCCTCCGAATCTTCTCTAATTTCCTTCCACAAGAAGTTTTTTTTTTTTTAAAATGTATGAATTTCTTGTAAATATTTGTAACCCTTCATAATTTTAAAAAATATTTCCTTCATTCCTTTGAAATGTGTGATTAATACTTACTTCTCTGTACCCTTAATTTGTGGTACATGCGAGGATTTAATTATTTTTTCAGTAAAAAAATATTAATTTGTGTGCAACAGCATAATGCACTTAAAAATTAACCTGTATATACTCAGATGTGAAGTTTTGGAGCACTAGTTCCGTGGCCGAGATTACAGTGGTGGCAAAAATCCTGAACACACTCATTTTTAGCGTAATTTTTGTGTTTGACTTCATTTTTCGTTGTGAAATTATCCACTATCTTAAATATTGTTATTGGTTTTAATGTATTTTTTATGCTGATTTTCAAATCTACTACTAGTTTCTTAATGACGAAAATATTTTTGTAGTAAAGCTGCCTGAACACAATAATATGAATATTTGCAGAATAAAACAATATAGAATAATATAATATGCAAAGAAAAATAACACGAAAATTGACAAATACGGTATATTTAATAAGCATTTTGAAAATTACATTGTTGTCACATGTTAGAAAATCAATATTTTATGGGCCAGCCGTTTGCTTTAATTACAGCTCTACATCTTTTTGGCATGGAATGCACCAATTTCAAAAGAAGATCTTTCGTGACAATATGGTTGAAGGAAAATATTAAAGCTTCAATTAATTAAGTTTGTTTGAAGGTTTTTTCTTTGAAATTTCATAACCAATTTTAAACATAAGTTCTCTATCGGATTAAGGTCGGGAGACTGTCCTGGCCATTCATTCTATTCACAGTATGGTCTTTCAACCATTTCTGGACTTTCTCTCTCTGCACGGTGAAAAGGGGCGTTAGCGTCCTGAAAAACCATGACTGATTCCCAAAAGATCTCTCGCAGTTGGTAGCAATTTATTTTGTAGTATTTCAATGTAATCCATGGCTTTAACTGTTCCGCTAACTATGTGAAGTCTTCCAACACCATGAGATGACATGCAACCCCATACCATCACTTTTGTCGGGTACTTTACTGTGGGCTTCGACACTGAGGGCTGAATTCCTCATGAGTGCGTCGTCTTACATAGGCACTACTTTGGTTGCCAGAAATACAAAATGACTCCTCGTCACTAATATTACCTTTTCCCAGTCTTTAATAGTCCGTAATTAATGTTCCCTTGCCCACGTCAATCGCCTCTTGCGTTGAAATTCAGTCAGTAATGGTTTTGGGCGCGCTTTGCAGCCTCGTAACAATTTCCAGCAGTCTTCCTCTAACAGTTCTTGGGCACACACTCACATTTGATGTCAAAGTCCATTGTTTCAAAATTTGCGAGGAATTAAGCTTTCTGTTTGAAAGTGAAATTCTGTGCAATAACGTATCATCACGTAAAGATGTTTTTCTTGGTCGTCCTGATCGCCCCTGTCCGCAATAAAATTTGTTTCAGAAAATCTTTTCAAAGTCCTCTCAACAGTAGAAAGGCCACATGGTACTTTAGCAGCAATTTGGCGCATGGAATAACCTTCTTCTTTCGAATGTATTTTTTTGTACCTTTTATTCTCAGGCAGATATGAAAATTTGCCATAATTCCAATATTTTCCACACAATAGCACTTTAAATTGATTTCAATACACTATTTCTACAAGCACACAACTCCATTCAGTACAATAACCAAAGTTAAATATACCGTATTTGTCAATTTTCGTGTTATTTTTTTTGCATATTATGTTATTATATATTTTATATTTTTAATTCTGATATTTTCACATTACTGTGTTTAGGCAGCTTTACTACAAAAATATTTTAGTATTAAGAAACTAGTAGTAGATTTTGAAATCAGCACAAAAAATACATTAAAATCAA
>BMAO01015293.1:0-20819 GCA_019973975.1 Trichonephila clavata | reverse complement strand
ATGAGTTTGTTACCATGACCACAAGGTCACTGCTGCCACTAATTCGAAGAAAAAATCGAAATAAAATACATTAAGATGAATAAATTGATTCATTTATTCATTGACTATACGAGTGAGTGAGTGATTTTGGGTTTACTGGTGCAAGAGCCGATTTCGGCTATACTGCGCCAAACATTTGTTTTAATATCTGTGGTCTAGACGGGAAGAGAAAGAAAGAATGAATTGAATGACAAGAAAGAGGGTCGAAAATAGAGAAGGATCACTAGGGTACCCCGGGTTCGTAAAGCCCGTGTTTACCAAAGACAATAAACCCCGTGGGAAAAGGAAAAGATCACTAGGGCACCTCGGGATTGTGACTGACTTATACGGGATGTTTAGAGTAAAAAGGGTCTATTGTAGCCCTAGAGCAGGGGTAGAATTATTTTTGATCGAGGGCCACTTTGTGGAAGTAGAGGATACCGGAGGGTTGCACCTTTTTAAAATTACATAGCCTTTGATTTGTTAACTTTGTATCTCAGAGAAAGTATAAATTGTACCATAAAAATTAATGAATATAAATTAAGTAAAATAGTGGCAGTTTTATTCACTTTATTTATAGTGTTCATTTCATGTAAGCTGTAAGCACATTTAGTTTCACAAATGTATCCCCTATCACACCTTTTCTATAATTCCTTTCTTTTTCTTCTTGAAATCAAGAGGGAAATTACGTGTTGAAATTTTCACCACGGTTTGAAAGTTAATGACAGTCAACTTGCATTTATATTTACTCTTGCTGATCTTAATAAAAAAAATCTTGGTTCGTAAATATTTATTGATCAAATATAAAGAAAATTTTCTGCCTATTTGTGTTTTTTGATTGTCTTGGAGGGCCACAAAAAAGAACTTTTTGCATGCCACTTGTTGCTTATAGAAAGAATAGGGTTTCCGACTCAGATGTCGACCGCGTCATCCGATTGTGGTTCAAAATTACGAGACGTATTGGCAGCAATTTGAGGAGTCTTGTTTTTGGAAAATAGACAGCCGGAAGCGTTAAATACAGCAACAACACATCCATTGCGATAAAAATGGATCTCGAATTAGTGATCCAATTAAGAATAGATTATAAAGGCGGAAAACTGTATAAATGGTTAAAAGATTGAGAACTATTATTTAGAACATTTCACAATGCTGTAATAAGCTAGATTTTTTTTTTTTTGATAAGTTGATGGATTGGTTGTTTGTTTGATCGATTTCATTGGAAATGAGTTTTAATTCAAATATTGATCTATCAAAATAAGATAAAGTAAAAGAGATTCACCATGAGAATTTTTTTAAAACACAGAAACCCATGAAAAGAGCCAGAAACTATACAGAGTTTCCTTCGAAACTTTTACTCCTTGCATCGTAGATAGAAAATAGTATTTGTAAAATGCATTTAAATAGTTATTGGAAGTAATCCAGATCTCATGCATCCCTTTCCCTCCAGTGCCTGCGCCATTGTGTAAATATTATGAATAAGCAAAGAAGTTTTAAGGTTTAAAAAAAAAATTAAACATCCATCTTTATAAAAAACCAGAACAACGAATGAAAACTGAAGTTAAGCAAAAAATGAGCATAACAAAGCTAGGTAGAGAAGCTACAATGAAATAACAGTTTGTGTAATTTTCACAAAATGCAATTGGATAAATATATATGTCTCGACAAACTAGGACAAGAGAAAAATTTTCTTAAGAACAATTTGGTTTCAGAGACAACGACCTAAGCACACAGAGTGCCATAAAGGTGATTCAAAGATTAACACGGTTTCTAAATAGGACTCCTAATGATCCCTCTGTAGGAAATGAGGTTTCTCCCTTCTAAAAAAATATAATCGCTGATTTTCGAATAACATAAAAGCATGACCAGATAAATAATGAGATGAGAATTTGCATCAATAGGCGAAAGAACCTATTAAACAAATTCTAGTAACTGTTCGGATTATATTTTAGGCCAGGATAATAAAGTGATTAGGTTTGTGAATGTTTAATATCGAAATTTCAAAACAACGCAAGGGCTTTTACCATGCACTTCGTAGTATTGTATCTATTGTCAATTGACGAGGACGACACCCTCCTTTCACCCCATGCCAACGTCAGTGGGCCACGACTGATTTAAAGGGCATCAGACCCTCTACACGGAGGGTATTCAGTAACATCGGAACTCGAGCTTACAACTCGACAACGCTGACCTCGAGTTCGCAACTATGACCACTAGGCTACCACGGCCACATTAAATATACTTCAGAAAATTTAAAAATCAATTTGGAACAGAAATATCTTTTGATTTGAAAAAAAATATTGATTTCACTTTTAAATACAAGTCTGCTGAATCATTCGTTTTGAAATTTCTACCTCCGTTCTTTTCTGATTTTCTAGTGGCTATGGCCTCAAACTTGTGGTCGGGATGTCTAGGGTTCGAGACCTGGTGCCACTGAGGACCCACCGTGTAGAAAGGGTCGATGCACATTAAATCTGTTGAGGTTCAATGTCCTCCCGTTGGTGCCAGGTCAGGTGTTGGTTCACTTGACCGTGGTTCAAAATGACCAGGTCCGTCGCCAATAGCCCCCCGTGTTGCTTTATTGTGCGACATTCATTTAACTCTCATTACTGATTTTTACACCCAACTTTAAATTTTAATAGTAAATGTATTTTTAATTATAATAAAGTATTTTTAAATTTTTCATAAACTACAGTAATAAATTTCTCACATTGACCGAAAAATCCGACGTATACCACGCACTTTTGACACAGAAAAAATAAGATCGGAATTTAAAGGTACGAGTTATACCCCGAATATAAAAATGAAAGTTAAAAAAAAAAAAGATTAGCATTAAAAAAATTAGACTTCTACATATTTCGGAAAGAACTTTTTCAAAAAAAAAAAATATTACCTTTCTTATGAATTTAGAGAATTGTAGTTCTAGAAGTGTACACTACTTTTTCCAATCCTTGCGATAATACCTCGTATGAGTGAGTGAGTGAGAGAACACTAACGTCGCACTGTTCAGCAACACGAGGGCTTTTGGCGACGGACCTTGCAATTTTGAACCATGGTCAAGTGACGAGGACGGCACCTGAGCTGGCACCCCTCCTTCTCCTAACTACCACACCCCACCAATGGGAGGACGTTTGAGCTCTCGACAGATCTAACGTCCATTGCTCCCATACACATACCTCGTATAAAGGACTTCAAAACATGCGAGCATTCCTCACGTAATTTCAGGTTTCTTCATAAAAATTTTCGTTTCAGGTTTCTTCTTCGCATTATACAGCGAATATATCTAAAATTTTAAAAAGGCAATCTGAAAGTAAGGAGCGCGTTATACGCAGGATTTTAGGGTAATTATTTTATATTTTAATAAGCACACACACACAAACGGGAAGCAGTTCACAGGGATTCTAATTCTCAAAGACAGGAGATTTAAGTTCGAGAGAAGCAAATATTTCTCCATGTGATGTCATGCAGCTTTTAAAGAGCCCTCCTCCCCCTCCAATAAAATCCTAAGGTATATGTTAATACAATGAATCATCTTGATATATATATCACGTGATCAAATACATAACTGTCTGGAATATCATGCGTAGTAAACATACCACATTTCATGTATCAATACGACTCTTTCCAGGGTAGGAGACTCTCCCTTTCCCTCCCTACAAGAACCTTCAGCAAGACTCTGCAGAAACGACTGCCACGACATTAATCCGTCGTCGCTAAGTCGGAGGATTCGTCAGGAGGTTGTTGAATTCTTTGTTCTTATGACAAATGATGTATTATGTACACGTTCTGATTGAAAATAGAAAAAATAGTGACCTCTTCCGTTCAGAGCATTGAGGCGAAAGGAAAGGCGTCCCCTCTCAAAGGGGCGAACGAGACCTCTGAACTGGTTCTAACCTTCGAATATCTTCGCAATTTTTCCGAGATGAGGTCATTTTATATGTCTCTGCCTCAAAATGAACTTTTAAACGGGAGCGAGGCATTCATTTTTATAAAAATTCCAATTTTCAGACCTGGTTATAACAATTTGCTTTCTATAGTTGAAAAAGTATGTATGAATTGGTAATGGATCCTTATTCGACAATTTATTTCCATTTCCTAAGTTTTCGGAAGTAATAAAACGGAAAAGGCTTTCCACATAAATAAATATTAGGATGAAAAAACTTTTCTAAAGGTAAGATGTGGCCGCGGTAGCCAAGTGGTCTAGGCATCGGATCGTGGCTAGCATGTCATGAGTTCGATCCCAGTACCACTGAAGACCCGCCGTGTAGGGGAGCGATGTACGTTAAATCTGTCGAGAGCTCAAACGTCCTCCCGTTGGTGTGGTGTGGTAGTTAGGAGAGGGAGGTGCCAGCTACACAAGGGTTTTGGGGGACAGTCCGCGTCACTTGACCATGGTTCAAAATTACGCGGACCGTCTCCAAAAGCCCTCGTGTAGCTGAATAGTGGGACGTTAATATTCACTCACTCACAAGTGATCGACACGAGGTTATGGCAGAGACAGATCTTTTAATGTTGAACTCGGGTCAAATGAAGGAATGACGCATGCGCTGTTATTCCCCTTTCTCTTATCTTTCAACATCACGGATTCTATCTCCAACATGAGTGGAGACTTCAGAGGCCCAGTTTTATTTCATAAAGGGCATGATAGATTATTAACATATCTGGGAAAGTTGGGATACATAATTTCGTGATCCACAAATATTTTGATTGCGTTATTTTTTCCCCTACACATTTAATTCCTTTCCACTGTTTTCAAAAACTGCTTTTCAAATTCTTTGACAGTCTAATCGCTATCTGTTGAGCGGTGTACAAGAATCATAAAATCCGGAATTAATTATCTTTCAGAAGAATATTTGAATATCTAATGCAGAAGTTTGGGGACGTTGGTTAGAAAACTTCTTAACTTCAAGAAAATTAAATTTGCAGTCACATACTAGGATTTGCACATTTTATATCGTCATAGAATTACCAAAAAAATATATATATATCTATTTTTTTTAAAAAGAAATATCTCTTTAAATTTGCTTAAAACTTCAAATTTTTTCAACAAATACAATTAGTTGTTTTCGAGCATATAAATATAATCCAATGTTCTGAAATATGTATATATAGAGAGAGAAAAAGAGTAGAAAACTTTTCATTAATCTGAATTAATTTTAAGGCTCAAAGTCATCCAAAGTAGAAAAAACACCCTGTAAACTGAGCCAAGGAACATACTCGTAAAGTGAAAAAAACGTGTTTTGGAATAAGACAAAGTAAAAGTAGAGAGAATTCAAACGAATACACATTACTTAGATATGTATTAGGTCAGAAGAAAAGTACCTATATATAGAGAGAGAAGTGAGCGAATATTAACGCCGCACTGTTCAGCTACACGAGGGCTTTTGGTGACGGACCTCGTCATTTTGAACCATTGTCAAGTGATGAGGACGACACCTGAGCTGGCACCCCCTCTCCTAACTACCACACCACACCAACGGGAAGACGTTTGATCTCTCGATAGATTTAACGTGCGTAGCTCCCCTACATGGAGGGTCTTCAGCGGTACTGGGATCGAACTCATGACACGCCGGCCACGAGTCCTTTACCTTGGCCACTAGGCTACCGAGGCCAAAAAGTGGCTCTCTTGCATAAAAAGATTTTTCTTTCATTTATTATGATTTTTTTCAATGGCTGTCTGATTCAATGGAGGATTGTTAATGGTAATTATAGAGTCCCGTTTATTGAAAACCTGAAAAGCAGAGAAATCCTTTTGTGTGTCACTGCCCATTTCTTCTATATATATAAAAATGGATGTTTGTATATATGAAATCACTTCACTCCAACTCTGTTCAACGGATCACTATGAAAATTGGCATGCATATGTATATTTTTGCGAAGAAGGTTTTTAGGCTATCCTCTTTGTTGCAACTCCCCACCAGGTGGCGCTACAGCAAAGAAACTTCTGCACCGTTTAATCAATCACCAAGTTGCCAACGTTGTCGTCAAAAATTATGCCAACTTGGCTCTATCTCCAACATTTCGCTATGTTTCCATTAGATTGTCATTATAATGTAAGGAACGGCATTGCTTGCGAATATTATAATTTTAACATAAAATAAAAACAAAAATTAATATTAAAGTATTACACATCGAGATACACTATTACACTATTTTAAGACTATTGCACTATTATTTACACTATTTTAAGCGTTCATTACACAAAATTTTTAACAATGTGTTTCTTAAGCTAAGCAGAGATTAGCTTAGGAAGGTGTTTTCAAAAATCGATCCACAAGAGAGTTACGGGGCGTTATAAATAAAAAAAAAATCCTTTTTATCAGCTATTAAACCTTCGGACTTAAAATTTAACAAATATGGTTTTTTTTTGTTCAGCTGAGACTTGCAAAAAGCTTTTTAAAAAAAATTTTTTTTTTTTGCTTAATTTGCAATTTACGTAAAATTAACTCATTAAAAACTTCTTTAGCCTTCAATCTGTATTGTTTAATTTTTCAATTCACCCGTTTGAAAAATGGGTGTAGCAGCTAGTATTAAAGATTAGTTTTAGAGATCTTATACAGAGAAACTGATATTTAATTTAAAATTTATAGTTTTTACTCTCTGCATATATACTTTTATATATCAAAGATATATACATATAATGGGGAAAGCAATAAAAGATGTTTATGAAAAATAAGTTGAAAGAAAACAAGCCCACAAATGATTAGGGAGGGGGATTGTATAATCGTACATAATGTTCTTTCCAAGATTATATAGTTTTCGAAGATAATTTTACGATTTCCAAGTCAGTAGGAGAAATTAAAAAGCTTTGTTGTTTATCTACCGACCCGTTCGATGTTTGGCTGCTGTTCGATCTATACAAATGGTTTAAAATTTAAAGTGTTACTCTCTTAAATCCGTTGTTCTAGAATACCACGAACTTTTTTGAAAGTCTTGTTATCTCATTTTGTTATGTTTAACAAAAAAAAAAAAATAGTTACACTAGTTATATAAACGACGACTGATTGTTGTTTAAAAACAAAGGTTTTTAAATGACAGTCAGCTGTTGTTTGTTTATTTGCCTTAAAAAGGTTAAAAAAGATTAAATTACATTTAAAGAAGTTTTTTTTAATGTAATTTAAGGTTTTAAAAAATACTTTAAGAATTAGCTAATGTTATGAATAAAGAAAATAAAAATACACAAATGTTTCCAAAAAAATAAAAATAAAGAAGTTTTGAGGTATTACCACTTTTTAATTGAACTTATATAATAAAGCCGCGCAAAAATAATAATAATAATAATAAAATAATGCACACACGCGTAGTATCTTCCAGTATATATATATATATATATATAAGATCAATGTACTATTAGTTTGCGGTAAAACGGCGTAAGTAAAGATTAAATGTTGATTGATGTGAGGGATTTTGAGCCACAAATGGTATTATACTGAGGTAGGCTATAAAATATTCAAGTATAGATATCAATTGAAATATATTTTAAGATAATCACGTTTAAGGATAAGGAGAATTAAATGTATCAAATACTTTTTTATTGAGAATTATCAGACCTCGAGTTTTAAAATACAGTCAAACCTTCATATAACGAACCTCTATTTTGCGAATTTCTCTATTTAGTGAACTTTACTTCTTAACTGTAACCAAGAACACTTTACTATTTTCTTCGTGAAATAACCTCTGAATAGCAAAGTGCATTTTCTTTTTAACGAACTTTTTCTCTAGTTATTCCATTCTGTTCTGCTCCTTTTTAAAATATTTCAGGACATTTTTCAATTTATTTTCTCTTTTAGCACATTTTATGGTGATCAATAGCCTTGAACTGGTTTTACTAAGTGTCTAACTCACCTAGAGCCATGAAATTGCCCTAATATTAACTGGTCAAGTAAAATTAACTAGTTTTATCAGGAATTAAAATTAAGGACGCATGGGGTAGTGTGTGCTTAAAGTTACTGCGTATAAAATGATGTATGTTTAAAATTACTTGTAGGCTTGAAATTAGAAAATATCGTTAAAAGAACTCCTTAATTTTAATATAAAATTATTTTTTAAAGTTGAAAATATAGTGTATTTCTAGACAATGTTCTTGTTCTCCTTGCAGATTTCTTTTTGATGGGTAATATATATAAAACGAATAAAAACAATAATTTTCAAAAAAAAAAAAGTGTAAATATATTATTCTTTTTAAATAATATATAGCGCTTAGAAATTTAAAATTAGTTTTATGGGGTCTCTAAAGTATATTAAAAGAAGAAACTCTCTTTTTAATGAATTTTCTACATAACGAACTTTTTTTCGGGATTTAGCAACTTTTCAAAAAAAAAAGTCCGACTGTACTTTAAACATATACTTATCTCAAACAAAATATTTTTATAATTTTACTTTGTAAAACATACGTTAAGAGACGTTATAATATATACGAAATGTATTGAAAATGCAGGCTGATTTTGGAAGAGAGAGAGAAAGAGAAAAGAATTTAGTAGAGGTCATTTTCATTATAATTCACGTTCACTTCGCAGTTTCATTAAAATCCATTAATATACACAACACACATTTTTATTTCTAAAATTACGACCTGTATTGTGTGTATTACGTTATTTTCAGTTTCGTGTTGATGTTATCAAATTTTGGATACTATACATTGAAAGTTCCTTTGTTTCCATGAAATATGATCTCTCCATCACTTTTATTATTCTTTGTTTTGCTTATAGGAACTGCCTCAATAATAACTGAGATGTGTCCGAATCGTAAAAGAGGAAGCCGAAAAGTAGTTTAAACCACGGCTTTTCTTTAAAAAAATCATTATCTTTTAATGTTTTTTCTCTTCTTCGAATACCTTCCACTTTTGAAGGAAATACCTCGGAAGAAAATGCAATGAATTTATTTGTAATAAACAACGCACTACAGCCTTAAGGCATGGACCAACTGAGCCAGGGCCTCGTCTCGTTCTCGACTCAGCCTTAATAAGATAATGATTCAAATAATTTCAAGGGTAAAATGTTTTTTCCAGTTGTATTCTCCGAAAAACTGGTAATTTCGAACAATTTGTCAACTAGATACATGTGATGACCGTCGTCCATGTATAAGCTTAGGCCTATCACCATACACCATCATTACTCAATCGGTCAACTGGTTTGTGCGATTGTAAGTCATGCACATTTATTTGTTTCGGGTTTTTGTTTGTACGAGTATTTGACAACGTAAGCTATGTACTGTCCACTTTTAAGGGTCATAGTTGGGGCCTACTTTTGCGTAGGGGACCAGGACCTCAAGAAGTCTCAAGCATCCCTGCTCACAACCGTAATGCACCAATTTGCGAAGCGGGACTGTGTAACACACCCCCACTTATACCACGTCTCACAACAAGGCGGGACCTTGGTGGCCGAGTGATCAAGGCCGCGAACTCGTTGCCTGCATAATTTCTGTCAAGTCATGGGATCAAATCCTGGTTGCCACTGAAGACCTATCGTGTAGGGGGCTGATGGCTGTTAAATATGTCAAGGCTAAAAATCCACTCTTTGGAGTGGTGTGGAAGTTTGGAGAAAGAGATGTATCAGTTTAGATGTTGGGCAAGTCACTTGACCACCACTCAAAGCTATGAAGTCCATTGTTAATAAGCCTTGCGTAGCTTCGAAGCTTATATCGTTCATTAAACAATCAATCAACCCGCAATGAGGAGCAGTTGTGGAAGCAGAGTTGTTATTGTCATGAGTGGCCGCCGATGTTTCAGTCGAACTGTGCGTTTAAAGCTTGATTCCTCAAAAGGCGCATAGTGTAATGGGGTATTAAATTTGTCCGGGTTCACAGTCTTTCCGTCGGTGTGGAAATTCGGAGAACAGAGGATCAGTTTATGTGTCGATTTCGCCTTCTGACTCAGGTTTAAAATTACAAGTTCAAGTTACTTAGAAAATTTTAAGATTTAATGCTTACAATAACAAAATTATTCAAATACGAATTGTTAAGCCATTGAATTTAAGAAGGGGAGCACATAATTATATCTAATTTATAATGATGAAAAGAAGCATGATTTCTTTCTCTAAGCCACCCGTTTATCATAAAAACTTTCCAGTAGCTTCTTCTACCAATTGTCTCTATATGTTGAATATTGCTTAATGAATTATCTGTCTTTTTTATTTGAAGAAAGAAAATTACATATTATTTTTAATTTTAATTAAGGGGAAGATAATATTACAAATTATTTGTGAAATCATTGCTACTGCATTAGAATAATGCAATTTCTTGGTTTTCCTCGGTTATCAACTTTAAATAAAAATCTTTTAAGGTGCTATTCTGCCTTGAAAACGGCCACCTGTGTTTTGATAGTCACACCATGTCCCAGGCGGCCAACTGACCCTCCATATGTCAATCGGCATGTATAGAGGGGTGTGAGTTCTGTTAATGAGCTGTCGTCACAACATTTTTAAAAAAATTATAGCACATTACTTGAACGTAATGTTAAGTTTTTAGTTGTATTCAGCCCCATAATGCAGATTTTTAAAGCCATTTTTCAGAATATTTTTTAAAAAATGCATCCGAAGAGGAAAGATAGTTCTTTTTATGACAAAAATGGCTCCTTCTATCCAAATATTCGTTTATTCTAAGGTTGTCAACAATTATAGTTAAAAAAAAATAATATGAAGATACAGTGGCGTAACGCACACCCCCGCATTGTGAAGGGTCAGAATCCTAGGGAGTCCAAAGCTTGACTGACACTAAGTACAGACCGGCTTGGGGCCCGAAAGCCTGAATTTGTAGGAGGGCCCTAATATTCTCTGTTACGCCACTATGAGAATAAGAAATTTTTGAAAAAGAAAACCGTGAACGAATGACAGAAAATTTCACAACTATAGAGCCAACTAAGCGCTCAAAGAATATAACCCGCACCTTCCAGAATTTTCAGATAATCCAGATATTTTGCATTGACAAACTAGCTTTGATTAATTTCGAACTTTGCTCCTCGAATGTTAAAAGCATTCGTATCTGTAATACTTTTCATTCGTAAATACAAATATAGGAAAGAAATAAAGTTGCATAGCAGCAAACATTTTAGAAAAAAACAAAAGAAAATGAGAATTTTTTTAAAAAAAACTTTAAAAAAAGAAGCATTGATCTTTTATAAACTGCATTGTAGATTCTGAATAATAAAGTATTTATAGATATTATGTAATTTTATTTACACGGTGTTATACCCGTAATATATATTTATAACAATTAAAATATTGGGAAACCATTCAAAACTGAATTAACATGACTTATTATATTTTATATGGCTAATTATTTAAATCAATGTTTTGTATCAATCATTAAAATTTAATGAGCGAATAAAAACTTTTCTATGTAAGTCAATAATATATATTATTTATCAAAATCAAATTATTTTAAATGAAAATTTTATACCCTTCCAAATAACTATCCCTCTACAAAATCGATGAAATTAGTAATTCTAATCAATACTTTAACCACAAAAAAAAATTCTACAAAACTCGAAAATTTCACTAATTATTTTTTCACATTCTAATTATTAAATCAACACTAATTACACGGAGCTTCAGTTATGTACAAATAACAAAACACAGCTTATATTAGTATAAATTTCACAAACACAAAATATAATTGCAAGGCCCGTAATTTTCTTTTTTGATCCTTTATTGTTTCTTAAAATCATTACACAAGCAAATTTATTACATAAATTACATATTAAAACCACTTTAAATAAATCATATATTATATAGGTCTCGTGCAACTTTAAAATAGAACTAATGTAATTCATTAAAATATTTATCTTTTTTCATAAAATTATTAAATTCTTAATTTATTATAAGAAGGAATCCCTCCCCACTTCAATACTTTCTGACTACCCCTCTTTCTCCACCAAGAGGCAATTGTTTTTATTTACATTCATATTGTATGTTTATATGAAAACAAGGAAAAAAATTTCCCCATATTTCCCTCAATGCTCTCCATTCTTTCGTTCTTAGTGAGGGGCCTTACATGAAAAAGGCCATCCAAAAAGAAGAGTATCGGGGGAGAAAAAGCAAATTCCCTACCCCCTCCCTAAAAATCCCTACCACGCGAGTACCTCGAGCGATAACTGGAATCCTCGGTTCTCTTCCGAATTCTGAGTCATTTCTCAGTCGAACACTGCTGCAGGGAGGTCGCTATCATTTGCGTTTCTCTACCGTTGTTGCACGTGTTCTGTGCGGATTTAATAAAATGATTTGCAAGTGCTGGCTTGACAACGGATAAAAGTGCTCTTGGATTTGAACAATTTCCTCAACTGATTATTGTCACACCATTCCTGGTGAGTGCAAATGTTTCATTTTCTAGGTCACCAATTTTCGAATCATTCTCTGTCCACGAAAGAAGCAAAAGAGAGTTTGGTTAAAATCTTGCAAATTTAAGTTACTTGATTAACGGGCCCTTAATTAAGTTACTTGATTAGCGGGGGATTGGGGGTCCCCAACAAATTTTATACTGCAACAAATAACGCGATCATTTCAGAGCAGTCAGTATGTCCCAGGAACATTGTGTTGTTTTAATATGACCGATGCTAATTTTATTTATTCAATATATTTAATGTTTATTTCACAATGTCTTCTAAAGCAGGGAAGTTTTATTATATTCTTCGGGAATCGCAATGTGTGTGTCTAATTAGTTTCAACATGAATAAACAAGCAATTTTTTATTCATATTTTAAAACGTATTTATTACTCGTTGACTATTTTCTTGCGTAATATGGAATGTTTTGGAACGCATATTCATTCGTTTATTCTAACTTCGTGGACGTGACTGGTTTAAAATCAAGTTGCAATAATCTATAAAACTAGAGTAAATTTTCTTAGACAAAATAATTTATTAAATTATTTTGATTTTTAAAATTTTTCAAAGGGATTCTTTCATTTTTCAAGCTTTAGTATTTATTCCCCCTGTTTCTTAAAAAAAAATATCGTAAGAATGAGCATTTTTACGTAAGAACAGTTTAGTTTCTTCCCGAAAGAAATACTGTGATTAGCGAAATATTCTATGTAACGTATACTGGGCGACTTAATATAATTCTAAGAGGTTAAGATAATAAGTCGGTATGTAATTTTGTTTCAGCCTCAGCTTTTAAATTTCTATTCAAACTTGAAGTTTCAAAATTCCTTTAGATTCTAAAACTGGTATTTTAACGTTTTTAATTTATCACAAATTTAAGTTTCATTCAAAATTTACACCCTGTTTACGGACATCGCCATTCACAAATGACAATCACTGTTAAAATTCTTTCTCTAAAAACATTAAAATTTATCAAAGAATTCCTAGATAAATCCAGTCTGTTCTGTAAACTTCCAATAAATGTTTGTTTCTTTGTTTCATTTCTTTATATTGAGCAGGATTTCCTTTATATATTTCTTTCCAGATATAATTAATGTCGGAGTATTTTAAAAGATCGATTTTTACTATTTGTATTTTTAATTCTATCGTGAAATCAAAAACTATTTTGTGATAATGTTTAATCTGTATTGGCGATCCACTTAATTGAAAATAGAGGAAAACATTTAATATTCAATTAGCACTTCCGATTTCTTGTTGAGTTTTATTCAGATTAGAAGGAATTATCATTTTGATATATTATTCCAATTATATAAATCCCATCATTATCAATGTTGTATTTTGTAACAATCATTGGATGCCCATTTGTTTGATTTCAATTCTTATCTACCCATTCATTTCTTATGGATTTTAAAAATGACTGTTCTCCGTTTTTCTTGTGATATTGCCCTTTCACTATCTGGACTCAATCAGTCCATTCAAGTTGTGACTTGTTGATGCAGTGAGTAACTCTTTACTCCGAGTTGACCAATCGGGGACCACATAATCCTCCAGGGGTCCATAGAAGCTTTTAGGGGTTGAGAAAAAAAAATTGTACTTCAGTGTCTATAATATGAACCAAAGGACTCATAAAATATTATTTATAAAATAATATAGAAATATAATAGTAAAAGAATTTCAAAGAAAAGTTCCAAAATTCGGGGTTAGAAGATACTTGTATGTTCTAAATCATTGTTCCCTTCATCTGTGGAATGCTTTAGTGGAAGAGTTAACAAAAAACTGTAATCGGCTTGATAAAGTAATAAGAAATGATCTTCATCTGAGATTAATATTAATAAGTTAAAAATCAAACCATCATTCATAAAAAATCTCAGGATCTATTAATTTAGTGGCATCTTATTTGATAGTTTTAGGAATAATTTTGTACATGCTGTTTCAAATGTATTTCTTTTTTGAAAATTTTCTAAGTAAAAATCTTTGTTTTTCCATTAAAAATTGTTTCTAAATCCATGACATGCAATTTTAGTATATTGGAACTGTTTAGTTAACTCACAATATCATAAAAATAATTCATTTAAAAATTGTTTAGCTGTTTAGTTGGTAGCTTTTAGTGTTCTAATATTTCCTTCAACATAGAGCATTTGGGAGACCTACATACATAGATTTAAGACGCAAGGGGGTCTTGAAGCAAAAAAGAAAAAGAAAAATTGGGGAATTGTTGCTCTAACTGGAGAAATAGGGGATATATTTACTGTCCTGTCAAAAGGGACTTATACCGTTTCCCCACCAAGTGCAATCGAATCTGTTTTCAGGAGTTATATTGGGTTTCTTCTGGGGTTTTTTGTAATATCTGTAATTACTTAGACAATATACGAAGAAAACGTTAAATTATGGATGAGTCTTGATTAGATTATATAAAAGCTTAAAATTTATGGCTTTTAATTAAGTGTTTTTTATACATCTTTGCATCCGAACAGTGATAGTTGTTTGCATGATCTCGATCATTATTCGAGGTTTTAATGTTAATGTCATATCGGTTTTCCGAATGGCGTTTCTAGATGTTTTTGCAGACGTCTTTAAAGTGTTTAAACAATGATAAATATAATACTCGGAAGTTATGCAGAATGTCGAAATCTTTAGAGACTTGGCAAAAACTGATTCATTTCACAGTTTAGGTCTAGAATTGTAACTTCAGTATTTGCCATTGCTGAGTTCTTTTTCAGACTTACGTTATACTTTTAATTAATTTTTATGAAGAAAATATCTGATCGCTTATTGATAGTAAGAAAAATGTTTGTTAAGTAAAAAAAGTACATAAAGTTGTATACTGATAACTTTTAATTATATAAATTTTTAATGAATGAAAAACTGATTTATTAAGGAAAGGGCATGAGGAACCACTTAACATTTTTTATTAATTTAATTTAAATAAAACAGTGATCTTTCCCTCCCCCAAAACTAGGAACAGATGGACCCTTCCTCTATCTTCGTCCAGAATGTGCTGAGTAACTCTCGAATGATAAGAATTCGAGGGGGAGGGCGCTGAAAGGGAAAGGGCATGAGTCACGTTGGTTATCTTGAGGGTAAGGGAAAGTGTAAAAGGATCCTCAATTTCCTGTCTCCACTGGACTGAACAAACAAATGTCCAGGGGGCTATTGCAGAACAACGGGTTCAATGGTCTCGAGTTTCATGAATTCCTCTCCCCTTAACCGGACAATTGAAACTTCAGGCATCAATCATTGTAAAAGGACTTAAATTTCAGTACGGACATGTTACAAACAAGGTTAATAGTTTGTCCTTGGAGTGTTTGTGGTTGGAGTCGCACTCCCAAGTCTTGTGCCCAATCATCGACTACGAAAGTTTGCATGTGTTCGTTCCCTCTTTATCTCTTTGTATTACTGTTTAGAATTGATTAGATTATCACCTGCTGGAAAAATGCGTGTTTGTGATCTTGCGTAAGCCTCCTTTCTTGATCTTCGATAACTAATTCAGTGTCTTCATTATTACTGTTGTATGTAGATCAGTGAATTTTTCTAATTAATTTCAAAAACGAACAGTTTCTATGGCTGTGTTTAAAGATAGCTCCATTCTCTTGTGATTTGTTGAGGTAAGTAGTTACTCAAGGATTCTTAAAATGTTAAACGTTTAAAGGAGGAGAAAACAAAACAGCAAAAATTTTTCCAGAACTTTCTGGAAGAAGGAGTGTGATATGTACCTAGTTGAATGCTTCTCAATCTTCGGAAGAATTGATATAGTGAAGCTACTGAATTAATTTTGAGTTAATAGTAATAATGGTTTTTGTTACTTTTCAGTAATTTAATTTCCCAGCATGTCCTTCGCATAAAAATTTTTTGCTAAGAAATATATTTTACATTTTTAGTTTTAAGTGGAAAGATTAAAAAAAAAATATATCATTTGCTGGAATGAAAGTCTTTGTAAACATAATTCATGGATAACTGAAATAGGAATTTTAAAAATTAATAAATATTAGCGTAGGAATTTTGCTTGGAATAATAACTCGGAACATTTTTTATAAAGGGAAAAAATGCTAAAATATAAATTTGCGCAATTAATAAGACTTACATTTAACATTTTTGAATTTAAATATATTCGATAAACGTAATTTCTCTTTGAAAATAAAGTTAAGGCTTTTTTCGCCATATCTACGAGAGCGTGGAGCACATTTTCGGACAGAAAAAAATACCTCAATTTTTATAAAAAAAAATTTCTGACATTGTAACTTATACATTTGTTTATAATGGGGTGTTTTTAAAATTTCAAAATAATTCATAAATAATTAGTTTTTCTTTTTAACATGTAAAGGGATAGCTTACTTAACGGTATAGTAAAAAAAATGCGAAACACATTTCATAAAAGGAAAAATGTGTCAACTTGGATAAAAATGAGTAGTATAATAAAATAAGTGTTTCTCTCTCTACAGGATAGCAAAACCAGAATCTAATGTTAAAGTTTCGACACTTTTATATCTGGAAAAAAATTCCGAGTTTGGGTTCTATTCTGTAATATTAGCCGAAGACAGCTTTAACGGAATCTTAAGGATTTAAAATTAATTTCTTTGGATGGCAAATAGGATTGACATATCACTAAAACCAGAAAGTACTGAATTGTTAATATTTTTTATCTAGAAAAAAAAATCGACTTTGAATTTTATTAACATAAAGAATAATGATGGACAACTTTAGTTGAAATTAAAATGGCAGCTTGCAGTTGTGTGTGGAGCTTTCCACACGTGAATGACTTCAAGTGTCGATGATAAATGGCTTAACATGTAAATCAATTCGCCCGAGAAGCGAATGTAAAAATAGAAGTCAACTCAATGTCCTCAATACTCGTGTCGGATCCAGCGCGTCCTCAAAACCGACTAATTAATACTCCTAACAGCCTCTTGCATCATTTGTTTCGTCGTGGGTATGTAATTAGTGAATAATCTTAACTGCTATTTACATTGGTCCTGTGGTTTTTGCATACAGTGCTTTGTTCACAAAATGTTTACCTCGATTTCTGTTCTGCGTATCGCGTTCTTTATTGGTGTGTCAGAAATGTTATTTCTTCTCGTGTGTCACAATAGTTTGGTTTCAAAACACACTTTTTAATGCCACCAATATACTTCTTGAAAATTCTCTATAAATTTCCGAAATTTGCAATGTTTTTATTGTGTTCTTGAAATAAACTTGTACTCGACGTAACGGATCAAAAATCAGTGGCGTGACGTACACCCCGGCATCGCGGGGGAGGCAGGGTTCTAGGGGGCCCAAATGTTCACTATCGGAAATTTAGTTAACTAAGCACAAAATGACTAGTTGATTTTGTCTGCTTGCCATGGGTTCGATTCCTGATACCACTAAATACCTGTCATGAGGGGGGGGGGGAGAAAGCATGTTAAATCTGTCGAGGTTCGATCTCAATTTGTTGTAGTGAAGAAGTTTGGGGAATGGATTGCCAGTTCAAACGCCAACCTCGTTATTTCACCAGGATTCTAAACTACGATGTTTACCGCCATCAGCCCTCAAAGTATATTAATTTAAAATTAATCGTACAATGTTTATTGTATCCATTTTTTAAAAATCTGTCAATGTTCCATCATATTGAAATTTTATATTAACCCTTAAAAGGATTTTCTTTAAAACTGTTGAATTACTAATAATTCTCAAAGATTTCGTCCAATCTTCGTTGAAAATGATTTTTAATTGGAAATACTCGTTCACGTAGGAGGAAAAAAAAATTTCTAACGTACAGAATATTGCACAAACAACAAAATTGCTTAAGCCTTTACAAGGTCGGTATGCTATTGGAAGGTAGAACAGTTGATGCTTCTAACTTCTTTTTGTTTCCCTACTTGAAATTAGAAAACTGTTTTAAAATTATACAGTCTACAAAAGAAACTGTAAATTTCGGGAAAATAAAGGCATTGAAGTTGTGTATTTCCTACGCTTGAATGGGAGGGGGGGGGGGTAATGGCAAAAATATTGTTTACACCATTCTGATAATTCAGATGGATTGTATAGTTTTTTTTTACTTAATGAGAATTACCTTTTTTAATAAGGCGTATTTAAGATTTGACTTAAATTAAATTCAGAATTTATCTCGTTTGCATGTTCTAGTATATCCGAAATTTTAGAGCTTCAATTATTTTAATATCTCCCAAAAGGAAGCCCAAAATCTTTCTCGGCTCTACTTTCTAAATCTGAGTATCTAAATTTTGAGTAGTTATTTATTTTCCCCATAGCATCAAAATGTTAAAAATAATGCAACCTGTGAATATTTTAAAACTATTTCAATTGTATACAAATGTGATCGATACAATTTTATACAAATGGGATGGATATAGATAATGAAAACGTTATATTCAACGTTATATTTGTTTTCAATTCTAAATCATCCAATTGACATAGAGCTATTGGTTTAAAAAAATAAACTTAATTGCTGCTTTTTGATAATCTTAATTTTGTTCAAACTTAAATAGTGCTGTGTAGTCAAGGGCGTATACAAGGATGGAGTTGGCGGTTCAAACCCTTTCCATAGATCAACAAATTTTTTAGCATAAAGAATAGTACTCTATGTTTTTCGTCTACTATTTTTTAATAACTTTCAGGGACTAGGTATATTATCTGTATGCTATTACGAGTAATAATTCATTGATGCTTGCGTAAGGGTAGGGTAACAAGCAGCTTTAATAAAGTTGAATGCATTGCCATTTGACGGTCTTTTAAGGACGAAAGTATCCCGGTTACAGTTACTCGTATTCGCCATGTATTGAATTGAGTTTCACAAATGCTATTAAAATTTAGCGTGTAAAGTTATCCTTAGATTTTCGAGCCCCGGATGTAATTATGGCATGAAGTTCCTGAAAATAAACGAAGCAAGATACTTCGGGAAAATTCAGAATAGCAATAAATGCATTTTGCTCAGAGATAAATAACAATATGGACTAATATTAACTCTAACAACATGTATTCATTACACAAAAACAAATGAACTCTAAATATAACCTTGCCTGGCGATCTCAACAAATTGTCTTTTATTCTGCTAGTTTTAATATATTACCACTAAAGTTAAATGAGTAAAATTAAAAGGGGATAGTCTTCTCTTGCGTCGTTGAGTACTTAATTTTTTAACACAAAAAAATTTGAAGAGTTGCATTTGGTCTTGTTGGTTATGCTAGTGATGCTCCCTGAGTTTGTAGCGTCATAATGAAACTCTGCTGTTACGAATGTCAAGAACTGTAAATACCATTAAAATTAAATGTTTTAATTGAAAACCAATTTCTCGGAGCTGTATCTCGGTATACTGTTCACTTTATTGCGACTATGTTGCGTTGTGATTAAAAAAGATTCCCTCTGTTATTGCGAAGGAAAAATATTTTCCTTCCCACTAAACTAGTTTTCTGTCTAATAGTTATTTTAAAAAGTTCAAAATCTAATTTTAATACAGCCCTCCTTTTTTTGTTCTACTTAAGCATTACTGCAAAAACGAGGTCTCTTTTTGATTTCATGTGCATTTCTATAAACAATACAAAACGTAGTATGAGTTTATATATTTGAGGGAAATGAGTTGTGCGACTAATGTGAGAAAGTTCATATTATTGTATTTTTCCCTTATAAGACAGAAGGAAATTCATACTTGGAATATAGAGCTAATGTGTATTCCGAAAATCCTTTTCTAGCACAAATCTTATTACTTCTGATCTACGGAACACAACTTTTTCTCGCTATCTCAAACCTTTTCATTGCATAATATTCTTCTATACAATCTCTAAAATGGACATTCTGCGCTGCATTCCTTGCTAAATATTATCTCTGATATGCATATTCATGTTTTTTGACTTGTCAAAACATGAAATTTCGTGTTCTAATAATCTTAATTATCTAACTCGGTGTCAATAGATATAATTATCAACTCAGAACTAATAAAATGATATAATCTAGAATTTTTTTCCCGATAGAAGGTTATTACAGTAGAGTTGCAAAACTCAGCCTATTGAGGACCGAAGGGTGGCGGGGTTATCGAGAATGAGATTAAAACAGAATCAGCATGAGTGTTTCCTCAGGAAATGTTTTATTGCTCTTGTGTGTATTGTTTGTTTTTGATTAAAACAGAAAATATACTACCCCCCCCCCCCTCATATCCTTAAAGGAAAAATATGTACTTTATGAAGGCAAGCTCTTTACAATGGAAATTAACTGGACGACTTTGCAAAAACTGGCCACTTTGTTAAAGAAACGCGTAATGCCCTATTGTCATCTGTACTGCCCTCTGCTTTTTGCTGCTTCATCACGAAGTCCATTACTGACGCACCTTGTTCAAAATGCAGCCTATAGTCTCTCACCATGTAATATTTTAGGAGTTAGTGCTCAACGCTTGCATCTACGTCATTTTCAGGCATTTTTTTCATTAATTGTGAGAGCAGCAATAATTTCTGCATGGGACACATTGTCTTGCATGGTATCATTCTGGAACGGGTCTGTCTATAAGT
>BMAO01015292.1:0-18822 GCA_019973975.1 Trichonephila clavata | reverse complement strand
CAATGTCCAGCAAAATATTATCATTAGTTGAGAAAACTTTCATTTTTGATTACAATATGCGTTTTGAATTTTAAGCATTTTATTGATTAATACAAATATTTAAATGCTTTTTTGAATTTTTTTAATAAATAACTAGATTTTTCTTCTAATATGTTAGAGAAATATATCCCTTACCTTCAAAATATTTCAAATAAATAATATATTCTTTAAGATTTTTCAAAAAATAATCACAATTTTAATTAAACATTTAATAACTTCGTCATTTATTAAGATAATTTCACGAAACCTTTTTTTCGTGTGTAGAACAATATTACCCAAGATCTGCACGAAGATTGACAAAAATACGGATTTAAAAAAAATTGTGTTTTTCGTTTAATAAACTTTTTGCGAGAATTGATTCAGCTAAATCAGGGATGGTGAACCAGCGTTGAATGAGTTGAACAGGCTGAGAAACCTGTCCAGCGATAACTAAAAAGTAAAAAATAAATTAAAAATAAAAAAAAAACTTTTTTAAGCACAAGCTTTTATTTAAATGCTCTAAAAAGAATAAAATAAACTTTTCCTTCAAACTAATTTTACTGTCAACTTATAACGTCATTATACAATTATATCATATAAATTGTATAATGACGTTATAAGTTGACAGTAAAATAAGTTTTGAAGGAAAAGTTTATTTTATTCTTTTTAGAGCATTTAAATAAAAGCTTGTGCTTAAAAAAGTTTTTTTTTTATTTTTAATTTTTTTTATTTTAACCATAGAAATTGTTTAAATATTTAAATACATTTATAATCCTAGTGTCTCTCAAATAATGATAGTATTTATACACACATACTATTTAATTATTTTATTTCTATTAATTTCATATTTTTACTGACTGCTACTATTCAGCCAATTACATGCTGTGAATTTGTATTTCGGTCCTGAATCTGGCAATAACTTGCTTACCGTACTTAGATTTACCACGAACTATTCATTTTTGAATGCAATTTTCAAGTAAATTACCTTTGGATTCAGATATTTTATCAATTATCTTCAAGAGGATTTTACTCAGTTTTATAACAGAAAGAGGGAAGGTTGGCTGTGAATAAAAACGTACTAAAAACCCCACTTTTAGTTAAATTATCTTATACATATAAGAACAATGCTTATAATACTGAAGCATCCATATATCTTTATATATAAAAATTACGTGTCACAGTGTTTGTCCGCGATGGACTCCGAAACTACTCAACCGATCATAATAAAATTTTGCATAATGTGTGTCATTTCGTCCAATTTAAGACGTAGGATAGTTTTTATGTCAATTAATGAGGCTATAATTTTTTTATTGCCGGAAATATGAAAAATCCGAAAAACGGGAAATTCTCAAAATATCGCAATTTTCAGTTGTTTGTGGACGCAGATATTGTAAACCAAAATGCACGAAAAGCAGATGCCCGGAGTATTTCGGGATGTAAAATCCGATTTTCGAATCAGTTTCCAAAAATAGCAGTAACTTAGCCGGAAAATGCCAGTCAACCATATTTTAGACACACCTCGGTAGGGACTTACCTTAAAAGTCTTCGGTCGTGAAAACTTGGTCTCTGGCGTATTTTAAAACGGATAATCCGAATCTGATATCCAGTCTGAGAAATAACTGTAACTTTGCCGGATAGTTCAGGATGACCGCCTGTTACGCAAACCATGGCAGGAGCTTACCCTTAATGTCTTGGTTGGGGAAAAGTGCGTTTCTGGTGTAATTCGGGATGGTGAACGAGAGTCTGAAATCGAATTTTGAAAATTCCTGTAACTTTGTCAGATAATACCGGATGACACTAATGCCCTTCCAGGGACTGAACTTGCCGGCTCAGGGGCATCAAAAATAATCTCCAATTGTATCCAGGAACGGGAAACTATAATCTAAAACCAGATTTCAGAAACATCACTAACCTTGCTGGATATTGTCTGAATTAGGTGCAAAGGCATATCATTCGAGTCCCGCGTCCGGATCTTCATTCTCTCTAGCGACTAAACTTGCATGCGCTGGTGAATCAATCATTTCGCGGTGGGGAATGAGAATCTGAAATTGAATTTTAGGAAATCCGATAATTTTGCTGGATAATGCTGGTTGATCATATTTTAGACACACTGCGGCAGGCGCTTGCCTTAAAAGCCTTGTAACGCGAAAACTTGGTGTCTGGCGTATTTCAAAACGGATAATCTGAATCTGTTATTCAATCAGAGAAATTACTGTAACTTTGCCGGATAATTCAGGATGCTCGTCTATTACGCAAACCGGGGCAGCAGCTCACCCTTAAAGTCTTAACGCGGGAAAAATGTAATCCTGATGTTATTTGAGATAGTGAACGAGAGTCTGAAATCGAATTTTAGAAATTCCTGTAACTTTGCCAGAAAATGCCGAAGGACCGAAATATTCGCAGACAGTAGCACCATCCTAACTTTCTGATGTAGCGACGCAAAAAGGGGGTCTTGGTCATATTTCGGGTTTGTCAAACCAAATATTCTCTATCCAATTCAAGATAATCCCATAACTACGTTAAATAATGTCAGACGAATGTATTTTACGCGAAACGGGGCAGGGGCTTGCTTTAAAATACTTGAAGTGTGAGAAATTATTTCCTGATGTTTTTCTGGGTGGGGAACAAGAAACTGAAATCGGATTTTAGAAACTCCGGTAACTTTGTCGGATAATGCCGGACGACCTAATGTCTCCCTTCAGGGACTGAACTTACAGGAGTAGGAGTGTCGAAAGAGTGGGCATCGAGTGCTTCTCGGGGTGGGTAACGAGAATCTGGATTCAGATTTCAAAAGCTTGTGGAACTTTTCTGGGTGTTGCTGGAATGAGATCGAATGACTTTGCATTCGAGTCCCGGCTCCGGAATTTCATTCCCTATAGCAACTAAACTTGATGACGCCGCCTTTGTAAATCACGATTGTATTGGCAATTGCATCTTCGGGCATTGTAGTCACTTTGTTAGATGGTGGAAAAACTGCACATTCTGCACTAAGCTGCCATTGAACAATCATAAGATACAAGATGCAATGTGTGCCAATGAAAAGAAAGAGTGGATTGGCTACAGTATTGCAAACGAATTCAATCATGATCAGGGAGAAGTGTACTATGACCCATAAACATTCACTCAAAGCATTACGTAGAACTTTGCAAGATTTAAATGGCAACAAGAAAATATTCAGTGTTACTGTCGTATTACTCTCTGGTGATTTCCAACAGATATTAACAGTCATCCTCGCTTCTTTTGCTCACGAGATTAACGCATGTTTAAAACAATTGTTTTTATGGCGAAACATGGAAACACTTCGATTAACCATAAACTCGCGAGTACATTTTCAAGATGAAACCGGAGAAAATATTTTCTAACCAACTGCTGAATATTGGAAACGGTGAACTTCATCCTAATACATAATGGATGAAATAGCCAGACAATATCTGTACTTTATTTCAGACAAAAAGGAACTGATTGAGAGTGTCTTTCCAGATATGCTGTATAATTATCTGGATAACTATTGCCTCTGTAATCCTGTAACTTAGAAAAAAGGGTGATATTGGGATAATTCCAGATATAGAGCTGTTGCCAGGAGATCCAATGCCTTTTAAATCAATCGACACAAAAACCGTAAATTTCCAACCGAGTTTTTGAATTCTCTAGATGTATCAGGAATGTCACCACACAATATTCGATTGAAGATTGGTTTCCTGGTTATTCTGCTACGTAACTGAAATCCACCTAGATTATGCAACACATTGCACGTTTAGTCATCAAAAGAATTACTTGAAGCAAACATTTTGAATGTAAAATTTAAACGAGAATTCGGTTCTGTTACTACGGAATCTGTTGCCACCTATTCCACTGATACCGTCAGAATCTCCAATACCCCATTCAAAAGGCTTCAATTCCCGATTCACTTAGCTTTCGCGATGACCATAAATGAATCTGAAATATTCATTTGATGCTTGGACTTGGGCAACTATATGTTAATTGCTCACGTATGTGGAAACCATTGAATCTAATTCAGTTAGCAAAAGAGAAGGGGTTTACTGAAAAATATTGTGCACTGATTAGCAAATGGTTATATAAAATTATTTATTGTTATACTTTAAAATGATAAAAATAATTTTAAATTTGCAAAAAATCAACGTTATTCACCACATTTATAAAATTAAATCCCCCGTAACTTTCCTGGACAATTCTGGATGACCGCATTCCCCCCCCCCCTATTCAGGAATAGCTTGCAGGAGTAGATGTGTCGAAAGTAGGTACCGAGCGCGTCTTGGGGTGGGCAACGAGAATCTCTACTCAGATTTCAAAAGCTCCCGTAATTTTTCTGGATATTGCTGGAATGAGGTCGAAAGGTTTTGCGTTAAAGGACCACCTCCCGATTTTCATTCCCTATAGCAACTAAACTTGTAGGAGGAGTCTTGCGAAAATTCGATTGCAATAGGAAATTGTATTGGCAAATGCATGTTCCGGCAGTATTGTCCCTTAGATGTTGGACAAACTGCCCATTCCGCATTCAAGTTACCATTAGAAAATCATAAGAAACCAGATGCAAGGTGTACCATTGAAAAAAAGAAGCGGATAAACTATAGTACTGCAAATGAGTTCAATTATAATCAGGGATAAATGTACCATGGCCCATAAACATTCACTCAAAGCATTACATAGACCTTTGCAAGGTTTAAACGTTAACGAGAAAATAGTCGGTGTTGTTGTCGTACTAATGTCTGGTGACTTCCAACAGACATTGCCATTCATTCCTCGCTACTTTTTTATCACGAGATTAACGCATGTTTGAAACATTTGTTTTTATAGCGAAACGAGGAAACACTTCGATTGACCATAAACACGCGAGTACATTTGCAAGATGTTCAATCGGAGTAAATACTTTCTAACGAACTGCTGAATATTGTAAACGGTGAAGTAGAACTTTATTCCAATACATACCCATGCATTGATATGAAATAGCGAGACAATTTCTGTATGTTCTTTAGAGAAAAAGGAACTGATTGAGAGTGTCTTTCCGGATATACTGAAAAAAAATCTAGAAAATGATTGGTTTTGTAGTCCTGTTATTTAATCAGAAAAAAAAGGTTGGTATTGGGATGATATAAACTTTTTTTATAGATACAGAGTTATTGGAAGGTATTCCAATGCCTTTTAAATTAATCAATACTATTGTTGATGAAAACAAAACCGTAAATTTCTCAACTGAGTTTTTGAATTCTCTAGATATATTAGGAATGTCACCACACAATCTCCGATTGAAGATTGGTTCACTGGTTATTCTGCTTTTTAACTTAAATCTAACTAGATTATGCAACGGTACACGTTTGATCATCAAAACAATTGCTGGAAACTTTGAAGCAAACATTTTGACTGTGTGAAGTTTAAAGGAGAAATAGGTTCTGTTGCCACGTATTCTACTGATACCGTCAGAATCTTCAATACGATTCAAAAGGCTTCAACTCCCGATTCGTTAAATTTTCACGATAACTGTAAATGAATCTGAAGGCCAAACAATGCTCATTTGATGCTTGGGCCTAGAAAATCCATGTTTCTTGAATGGGCAACTATATGTTATATTCTCACATGTGGGGAAACCATTGAATCTATTTGAGTTAGTAAATGAAGGGTTACCGAAAAATATTGTGCATTGATTACCGATTAAATTATTTATTGTTACACTTTAAAATAACAAAAATAATATTAAAAATTGCAACAAAAAAAATCAATGTTATATATATATATATATTCACCACATTTATAAAATTACATCTTCGTATGTTGTTACTTAACAACTTCGTCAGTAATTCATGCACTATACTATACTCAAATAGAAGATGAATAAAATGCAAAATTAAAAGTATTATGTTGTTTTATAATTTATTTCAATCCTTTGAAATTGTGAACGAAGATTAATTTGACTGCATTAATTAGAATATTATATCAGCGTATTAAAACGAACCCACAGCAGCGCGTGGCCGGATCAGCTAGTGTATATATATATAATACATACACTATCTGCCAAAAGTATCCGGGCACCCAGTGGTATGGACTTAGAGCGTCCTGAGCACATATTAATATGATGTTGGTCCCCCTTTTGCATGGATGACAGCCTGCACAAGTTTGGGAAGGCTTTCCACCAATTTTTGATAGGTGACCATAGGAATTACCTTCCAGGCGTCCATCACAGCTGAAGTGAGTGCTTGCAGTGAGGATGGTCGATTTGGCTGGCTACGTAATCTGCGCTCTAATTCGTCCCAAAGGTGTTCTATAGGATTTAGATCGGGGCTCTGAGAAAGCCAGTCCAGTTTTTGAACACCCATTTTGTCAAACCACGTATGTCCAAGCCTCGATGTGTGAATGGAGCAGTTATCCTGCTGAAAGAGAAAAGGGCCTTCCCCGAAATATTGCCATAGAGTTGGGGTGCAGAATTGTCCAGAACGTCCACATACATCTCAGAGTTCATGTTTCCAATCACAGGAACTAACGGACCCAGGCCAAATCACGAGAAACACTCCCACGTCATTATGCTTCCACCACCAAACTTAACAGTCGGCTCAATGCAGTCACTAAAGAAACGTTCGCCAGGCATATGCCAAACCTAGACGCGTCCATCCGACTGCCAGACTGTAAAGTAAGATTCATCACTCCAAAGAACAGTTTTCCACATGTCAACAGTCCAATGACGGTGAGCTCTACACCATTGCAATCGATGCTTCGCATTCTATGGAGTGATATTTGGCTTGTGAGTGGCTACATGACCATGGAATCTCAACTTTGTTAACTCTCGACTGACAGTCCTGCTGCTAACACTAATTCCTGATAAACTTTGGAACTCCTGAGAAATTTCCACCAACGAGGATTTGCGATTTTGTTTCACTACCCTTTTCAGAGTTCTGCGGCTGCGTTCACACAAAGTATTTTCGGCCTACCGGTTCTTTTTCTGCCGTTTCACTGCCTCGACGTTTCCACTTCTGAATTACATCACTCACAGTAGATTCAGGCTACTGTAGAATGTCCGCAATCTCACGAACTGATTTCCCACAAAGGTGGCATCCCACTATACTGCCACGATCAAACTCACTAAGCTCCTTTGCCTTACTCATTGGCTTACAAACGCATAAATACAATCTGACAAACCACTACCAACACTTTTATAGCTTTCAATTACATATCAAATTGCGTCACTCACCAGAACTACTTTTTTAAAGGGTGTCCGGATACTTTTGGCCAGATAGTGTATATATATATATATCCTTTCACACATTTCTATAATTTTTAATTTTACCTCTTCTAAATTCTAATATCTGGTTCATATTCTAATTTCTGTTTTTGTATGCTTCAGCTATAATGATTACTACTGATTCATCTCTCTATATAACTGAGAATATTAACTATATATATATATATATAAAGGAGAAAAGCGACTCACACACACTCACTGACCGACTGACTAATCACGATATCTCCGAAACTATTCAACCTACAGACTTGAAATTTGGTAGACATGTTCCTTTCATGGAGAAGAGATCAGCTAAGAACGGATTTTGCGAAATTCGAGCCGCAGGGGGCATTACGGGGGGTTAAGGGGGGTTATAAATAATTGTTTCTATTTTTACACTACTCAACGTACAATCTTGAAATTGGGTAAGCAGATTCCTTTCATAGAGTAGAGATCCGCTACAAAATGGGTTTTGGGAAAATAGCCCCCCAAGGGGTCTTGAGGGGGAATAAGGGGCGTAAAAGATGAATACTTTCGTTTTTAAAATACTTGACCTACCGGCTTGAAAATTGGTAGGCGTAGTTCTTTCATGGAGTTAATATCCGCTACAAAATGGGTTTGGGGAAAATTGAACCCCAAGTGGCGTTAAGGAGCTTAAGAGGCGTTATAGATAATTACTTTTCCATTTTTAAACTCCTGGAGAAGCACAGTCTTTAAATATGATAAACAGAATCCTTTATGGGGTAAGGATACAATATATAATGTGTTTTGTGAAAATCAACCCTCCAGGTGGCGTTGCGGGTTCTCAAGGGGCGTTTAGACTCGCAGTCTTCAAATTTGGTAAGCAGATTCTTTTCATAGAGTAGAGATCCGCTACAAATTGGGTTTTGTGAAAACAGACCCCAAATGGCGTTGCAGGGGCTGAAGGGGGGTATAGATAATTATTCCCATTTTTAAACTATTAGACGTACAGTCTTGAAATTTGGTAAGCATATTCCTTTCGTTGAGTACAGATCCGCTATAAAATGGGTTTCGCGAAAATTAACCCCCAAGCGTAATAGATAAATATTTCCGTTTTTAAACTATTTGATCTACCTGCTTGAAAATTGGTAGGCATGTTCCTTTCATGGAATAGAGTTCCTCAAACAAAGAGTAAAACAAAAATCGTCACCTAAGGAGTGTTGCAAGGGGTGAAGGGGAGTTATAGGGAAAAAATCCTGTCTTAAAATTGTTAGACCTGTGTCCTTGAAATTTGTTAATCATGTTCCTTTTGTTGAATAGGGATCCACTAAGAATGCATTTGACGGGAATCAACTCCTGGGGGAGCAAGGGGTTACTGGAGCCGTGTTGACAAAAAATTACTTTTTTCGAACTACAAGAACTATAATAATGGAATTTGGTTTACATTTTTCTTTTGTTGAATTTAAATCCGCTAAAAACGGTTTTGGGGAGAACGACTCTCAACGGAATTACGAAAGGGTATTGATAGTAAAAATTTTGTTTTTACCCTATTAGATTTATATTTGAAATTTGGCTTCCATGTTTATTTTATGGAGTAGAGATCCACCTAAAATTGGTTTTGCGGAAATCCACTTTGTTATATGGTTACGAAAGTGTATTCATCATTCTATACTCAATTTTAGAGAATATTAGATAATACAAATTAGTAGTTCTGTCCTTTTTTTATCAAGAGGGGAGAGTTACAGGTATAAGTAATATTTTTCAATACAATAGAATTCTTAATGCTAGGACATAGATATCATATATATATATAGTTTATATATATAGTTTATACTAATGATCAGAGAAATACCTGGGAAGTTAATTTGAATATTATTGCGAATTAATATTTATAATATTATTCTTTTAATTTAAAAATTATTTCTAAAATTTCTCAGTTATCGACAATTTTCTTAAATACACGTGATTTGTTTCACATATTAATATTATTTTATGGCAACATGTTTTGGCTCGCGATCCACATTGTGAGAGCGGAAAGTACCTGGTGGCCGCACCTTTTTGAAAAGATTGCATTCATTATAAAAAAAATAATAAATATAAGTTAAATAAAGTAGTGGCAATTTATTCAATATATCTATTATGCTAATTTTACACTGAAGAGCCAAAAAGACTGGTACAGGCATGCGCATGCAAATAAAAAGATATGGAACCAATCAGAGTACGGCGCTGTGGTCGGCAAAGCCTATGTAAGGCAACGAGTGTCTGGCACAGTTGTTAGATAAGTTACTGCTGCTACAATGGCAGGTTATCCAGATTAAGTGCTAGATTCGGCGCAAGAGAGATGGGACATATCATCTCCAACGCAGCGATGAAATTTGTATTTTCACGTACGACCATTTCACGAGTGTACCATGAATATCCAGAATCCGGTAAAGCATCAAATCTACGACATCGCTGCGGGCGGAAAAAGATCATGAGAGAACGGGACCAACAACGACTGACGAGAATCTTTAAGCGTGACAGACGTGTAACTCTTCCGTAAATTGCTGCAGATTTTAATGTAGGGCCATCAACAAGTGTCACCGTACGAATCATTCAACGAAACATCATCGATATGGGCTCTCAGAGTCAAAGGCCCACTCATGTACCCTTGTTGACTGCACAACACAAAGCTTTTTACCTCGCCTGGGCTCGTCAACACCGACATTGAACTGTTGATGACTGGAAACACGTTGCATGTTCTGACGAGTCTCGTTTCCAATTGAATTGAGCCGATGGACGTGTACGGGTATGGAGAAATTCTCTTGAAGCCATGGATCTTACATGTCTACAGGGGACTGTTCAAGCTGGTGATGGCTCTGTGATGGTATGGGAGGCGCGCAGTTGGCGTGATATGTAACCCTTGATATATCTAGATACGATTCTGGCAAGTGATAGGTACGTAAGCATTCTGTCTGATCACCTGCACCCATTCATGTTCATGGTGCATTTCAAGGGACTTGGGGAATTACGGCAGGACAATGCGACACCCCACACGTCCAGAATAGCTACAGAGTGGCTCCAAGAGCCCTCTTCTGAATTTAGACACTTCCGCTGGCCACCAAAACCACCAAACATGAACATTTTTGAATATATCTTGGATTCATTGAAACGTGCTTTTCAGAAAAGATCTCCACCCCTCTCTTACTCCTACTGAGTTATGGACAGCCCTTCAGGATTCATGGTGTCAATTACCTCCAGTACTACTTCAGACATTAATCAAATCCATGCCACGTCCTTTTGCGGCACTTCTGCGTGATCATGAGGGCCCTAGACGATATTAGGCAGGTATACCAGTCTTTTTGGCTCTTCAGTGTATATTGTTTGTAGCTGCACACACCTTAAATTTAGAATCAGTTTAATGAGACATATGTGTACCCTGTCTTATTTTTCTATAATATTTTTTTTGTCAGATCCCTTGTTTAAATTCTCATCACCACCTGCAAGTTTATGTCAGCCAACTTGTATCTATGTTAGCTTGTATCTACGTAGTATGATCCAAAAATTCAGGGACTGCGGCCATTACTCACGACGAAACCAAGTACCTAAATTACTTGAAATGAATTCTCGCAACCCTTTCCTATCTGGCCAGGTTTGTTTAGTCCATGTCATATGACCGAACCGCACGCGCAGCGGTTATCTTTCGAAACTAGTTAGCTTTGCTCCGCGATGTAAGAAAGACAGCTTTTCTTGAACAGCATTGAATATTAAATTCTGTTATGGCTTAGGTCTAACACCAATGAAGATTTTGTAAATTCTAAGTAAGATGTATGGTGAATCTACCATGGCGCGAGATCCAAGGTTTACGAATGGTGTCAGCGTTTTAAAGAAGTCCGAGAATCCATTGAAGACAATGAATGAATTGGACGACCTTCGACTAAAGAAGTGTGGAAAATGTTGCGTTGGTGTCTGAAAGTATTCGAAAAGATCGTCTTCAAATACTTGCTCAAATTGCTGTGGTTACACAATTCTTGAAGACGTCGTTTGAGGAAACGCATTCGTCGTAAACGGCCTCGGTTCTAGCCTAGTGACTACTGGTATCTTCTGCACGACATCGCGCAAGCACATTGATCCCAATTGGTAAAAGAATTCCTCGCCAAAACTCGCACTAACATGCTTCCCCATCTCCCTATTTACCAGACTTAGTCCCGTGTGACTCCTACCTATCCCCATAAAAGAATAAACATTTACAGGGACTCTATTTTGTGTCATCAGATGAAGTGAGAGTGAAGTTACGGGGCTTCGAGAAGTTATACGTACGCTGGCAGAAGTGTATCATCGCCCATACTTTGAAGGTGGATGTGTTTCGGTGATGTGAACTATTTAGGGTAAAGGTTTATACACCTTGTTCCCAAACTTTTGAATCATACTACGTATATTACTTGTATCTATATGTTGATTCTCATGCAAGAAAATTTTGATTACAAATATATTACGACTAAAATATAAAGAACAATTCTCCATCAAATTTCTTCATGCATGGAAATTTTTCAGCTGACAAAGATTTGTAAAAGTCAATGTTATAGCAAAAACCATTTTCTTCACACTATGATTTGACTTCAAATCAATAAATTCTCTCTGTATTCTTATCAGGTGCTGTGTGAATATCAGAAGTAATAGAATAACAAATCAAATTTAATTTTTATTCACAATTTCTCAAAATCCTGAAATCTTCTTGTGATCTCGTCCTCCAAATTTTGAAGACGATTTCTTGTTAGAAACACTTTCAAGTACTTTGTTTTCCTAATAGGGAAAAACAAAAGACGAATCTTTGTCGCTCACGGGAAAGAAATGTCGGTTTAAAGTGGATTTTTTTTCATTGTTTTGGCGGGGCGAATAAAAACTCTGTTCAGGGTAGTTGCCTATCCCTATCTTAAGGCAAAGTATGAATATAAAATTAGTTTATTTAAGAATATTTATATTTAGTGAGAAAAAAGATACGAAAAATATAATTAGGTTATTTAATGAGAAAAATAAAAAAAGAATCATAAAAATGTGTGTGTGTGTGTGTGTGTGTGTGTGTGTGTGTGTGTGTGTGTGTGTGTGTGTGTGTTTTTTTTTTTTTTTTTTGTGTGTGTGTGTGTGTGTGTGTGTGTGTGTGTGTGTGTGTGTGTGTGTGTGTGTGTGTGTGTGTGTGTGTGTGTTACATTAATCAAATTTTTCTGAAGATTCATCTTTAAAGCCTTTAAAAACTTAAACCCAAATAATGTTTAATCAAGGTAGAGAAGTTGGCGAGTCACACATTTTCATAAATATACTTTAGCTACAGAAAATTCTCGACAGTACAAAAAGAAAGAAAGAAAAAAAAGATATTAAATTTAATAATTACGCCGTAACCATTACACATTTAGCTAAATTACGCCTCTTCTTTTTAGGTGGTGGATATGAAATTACATGCAGAATAAAACCAGATACTTCGTGTTTTTGAATAGTTTAAGTGAAAACTTTTGCACACTCTTCTGGAAAGATCGGAAAATGCTCTTCTTCACCTAGACTAACGCGGATCGATGTATTGAAGTAAGCAAAATAAGAGAAAATCCTAGGTGATAAGTTCAACTTTTTCCCCTTTATCTCTTGAAGTTTAAATAATGATATTAAAAAAAAGGAACTACATCGTGTTTTTCCAATGATCGTCTAGTTTAAATTCTGGTAGAGTGAGGAAGAAAGAGTTATAGTGATGCCACTTTTACTATAACCTAACTTAAGTTTCGCTGTAAAAAAAGAGTTACTGGCGCACTCACGCCAGAGAACTTCTCTCACATTATACTTTTTCAATTTATTTTAAGTTTTCGAAAAAAAGAGAGTTATATTTGTAGCAAAAAATAATCTTACATTGAATGATATACTTTTGTCAATGGATTAACAAAAAAAGTGCTTTTTATTCAAGCATGCGCAACATATATTTACCAAAAAGTAAGGAAGCAATATTCAACCTCCTTTAGCTAGCTGTAACTTTAAAAACACAATATTTAACTTCCAACTATACGAATAAATAGTTCTCAAGTAAATAAAACCGTTGAACAAATTTTATAAATTTACGGAGCTCAAGAATGCTTATAATTATTAATAAGCATGTTATAAAATTCTGTAACTGCGAATATATTAAACACAATTTTGATTAGTGTGTACTATGTTCTAGGTAGAAATAAAAGATTACAGTATTTTCTGCACTTTTAAAATAAATTTTTTTTATAGGCAGGATATATCAAATACTTCTGTGTGTTTTTTTTTGTTCTAAATTTTTTTCTGGAATACTCAAATAATGTTTCCTTACCATACAATACAGAAGATAAGTATTTGATTTCATTTACCAATTGTTACTCTTTTATTAAGAGTAAATTTATTTTCTCATCACACCATTATCCGTTGTATTATAAATGATTAGACAGTTATGCCATCAAGAATTTAAAAATTACAGAACCATCTGAGTGTAAAGTGAAATTTTTTAATAGGTTCAGGTATAAAATAGATCGAATGATATTATTTATCGATGTCGCAATTTGAGTACAAATTTTGGAGGAATTTTAAGCAAAACTTTCACCTTTATGTGAAAAATAATGAGACCTTATAACTTTAGTTATCAAAATATGTACTTTTTTTTCAATGTTTTTCGATAGTTTTTAATAAATAAAAAGCGAGTATCTCCTCTCTCTCTCTCATTCACTCTCAGTTAACATAAGTTGAATTTACGTAAAAACTCTAATAGCTTTCTTTTGCCTTTATCTCAAACAAAGGTTTTCCAAAGAAAATATCAAACTGAAAATTCTCAAAGTTATTTTTTTCTCGTGATAATTATTTTCCTATTAAGGCGATATAACACCCTAAAAAGCATCAACCTGTCAAGATATTTTATTGGCTTATTTGATACTTCGAATCTTTATAAATAACCTTCAAAATTTCAAAGCTTTACCTGCATTTTTTATCAAGTTATGGAGCAATATTTGATGCTGGACAGCAAATACCACGCCCACATTTCAGATTATCTGCTATAAAAGAGTCTGATAAAAAAGGAATTTTAATTATTTTTCTACTGCGCGTCAATGAGACTGACATTATATATGCAGAAACAAATCACTTCAAGAAACAGATCATTTCAAGAAAGAAATGTGCAATGCATGTAAAAATTATAGTTTTTGAATTGTTTATTGAAGAGCAAATGTATTTGGTCAAGATTTAAAAGTTGTGCGTGCTTTTTATGATATTATTATGAATGAAATTAAAACTTCAAAACGGATTCTCCCAAAGAACAAATACTAAATATCATTTTGATAACTCAGATAATTAACAATCTAATTCGCAAGAATAGCAAAATTCTCCCATTTTTATATATTTGTGTTTTTGGTGATATATATATATAACCCATGTATGTGAAATTCAACACTTTTATTATTAAATTATTTTGAGATATTTATTTAAACAAATGCGCATATGCAGTTCTTAGATTTTGATATATTTTACTTATAAATTGTTATTTGATTTTACTTTGATTTGTGTACAATATTTAACATGTGAAGGCTTTTAAAATCATGGAAATAAAAAATAAAGGCATAAACATCTTTTGTATATGTTGTGCATTAGCTCTGAGCATGGAATTAGCTTTGAAGTGTGTGTATTTATTTATTTTTTATAATTAAGATAAAGTTTTATAAAATATTGATCTTTCATTCGTTTTCTTCTATATATTCATTATGGCAGAATACTGATTAATTTTTCTACATTTGTGCAATTTTGTATGGTAAGAAGTTTTAATTAAGCTATTTAACATTTCATAAAAGTTTTAGACTATTCTATAAATATTATATCATGCTATTCATGGAATGAAAACTTCAAACTTATTTTTCTCCATGTTGAATTTTTGTACATATACTGTTATTCAAAAGCCTAAGGCTTTTTTTCATAATTGAAGTAAGGGTTTGAAATTTTTTATACATGTTCTGAAATGTATTTTGTCAAACTGTGCGTGGAATTAGCTTTAACATGTTTAGTACTTTTCCTGAAAAATTTCAAAATCAAAGCTAATGTTTTTTTTGAGAATTTTTGTAAGTTTAATTATAAAAAAATAAATAAATAATTAAAGAGCAGCAGCAGAAAAACACCCATGCACAGTTGTATGTAGTATATTATAAGGTACTTGGAAAAAAATTTTGAAAGAAAAGAGACATATTTAAAAAAAGCCTTAAGAATTTTAAAAATGCTTTAAAAAGTTGAAAAAGTTTAGATTTTACAAACTCTTTTGCAACAAATTTGAAACTTTTTTGTATGGAGTTATCATTAAATATTAACCTTTATAAAATACAATTAAAACTCAATATCAAATATTAAAAATTAAAAAAATTATGATGATAGTACCATATCGCCTTAAAGTCTGTGTCCCACCTTCTGTAAAAGTATATATAGTATTGCAGAACAATTTAAAACATATCCTTCTAATTTACACATCTCCAAAGTTAAGGTACGACATGCTTTTCGAAGCTCAGATAAAAAAAAAATGGCAGAACAAAAAAAATTCGCTATTTATTGCAATACAATTAATGAACTTAAAACTTATGCAAAAAAATTTTAGCCATTACTTGTATTTTAAAAAAGACATTTATATATTACTGGCAGAAACTGAGCACAGATCAAACTCTCGCAACTTCGTGTGTAGATTTTGTACATCATGATTTAGATGGTCTTCAATAGCAGTTGACAAGCATTTCGGTAACTTCACTGACAGTATCCGGTAGAGTCTAACAATATCTAGGAGAAGTTATTTACCCAATTCGTTAAGGGGCATTTGGATGAATAGAAATGAGTTTATCACAAGTTGATGATGCTAAACGTATCAATGTCGCTCCCAGTCGATTCCATCGCCAGTGGCATTAGTTTAAATCTAGAGATTTTGTGTTCGTACTAGACAGGTTCAAGGTCAAACACGAGTAGCTCTTTCAGTGCGAAGGAAGAAATGAAATATTGTGCCTCAACTCCTTAGAGATTATTTTATTGCATCAGGAAAGAGAATCTCCACTTCTACGGTGCGAAAATGTCTTCATAATGCAAGTTTAAAAGCTGCCCATCCAGTATTGTGGTTAGTGACACTGACTATGATGCCATAGAGCCTGGGTTCGAATCCCGGAGAAAGCATGGATGTTTATGTTGTAATCTTTCTTTCTTTTGTGATGTGTGCTTCAGCTTACTTTTATGTAAGCCCCTTGTGGTACTTTGTGGTGCATGAGGTTATAAATGTCCTCAATAAAAAAAATTTTAAAAAAATGCAAGTTTAAATGCAAGAAAACCAGTTGTACGTATCTTCCTGAACCACCAAGAGAGACATATCTGTTTATGTCGGGAGAACATTTCCTGGACCTGACAGCAATGAGCTTTAGTACTCTGCACGAGGGAGTTTAGGTTCACACCGGAAAGGATTCAGAGCACTTGCTGATCTGAATGAGAGGGAGAGGAGAATTATATTAACGTCGTCTGATTCAGTTTACTCTAGGGCTTTTGGCAAAGGACCTAGCGTGGTCGCGGTAGCCAAGTGGTCAAGGCATCGGATCATGGCTAGCGTGTCATGAGTTCCAGCCCAGTAACGCCGAAGACTCGCCGTGTAGGGGCGCGATGCACATTAAATTTGGTGAGAGCTTAAATGTCCTCCGTTGTGTGGTGTGGTGTGGTAGTTAGAAGAGGGGGTGCCAGCTCAGGTGTCGTCCGCGTCACTTGACCATGGTTCAAAATTCTCCAAAAGCCCTCATGTAGCTGAACAGAGTGACGTTAATATTCACTCACTCAGCGGACCTCGCAATTTTGAACCATGGTCATGAACCTCGTAATTTTGAACGAGGACGTCACCTGAGCTAGCACTCCCTCTCCTAACTTCCACACAACACCAATGGTAGAACGTTTGAGCTTCGACAGATTTAACATGTATTGGCCCCCTCTACATGGCGGATATTCAGTGGTACTAAGCTCGAACTCCTAACATTCCAGACACGTATCAGAGAGTTTGACCAGTTACCTGCCACGTCACCTTGCTGATCTGAAGGAAACTCTCTCTGCACTAGGTACAATCAATCTGCAATGTCTGGATACTGTTGGCGGAGGATCATTGCGTATTTAACGCCATTCTTCGCACCTGCGGGGATAGATTGTTATTTGTAAGGAGGAAAAGCGTTGGTCATTTTACGGGACGCTGACAGAAAAATTTCCTTTGTTTTAGTGTGAGGCGCTGGACCGAAATTTGCATTAAGAAAAAGATAGTTTCTTGGTTTTGCTGTATTTAGAAGAGATATAATTTTGTTATTTTTGGTACGATTGTACTATGTCTGTAATTATTGAAAAATAATAATAAAAAAAAATGTATCACAAAATCCAACATTGTTAAAAGACACAGTTATAAGAGCGCCGTCATTATCGAATCGGCAGAAACCTCTCTCGGTAGTCACATTGACCTGTATTAGTTCCATGAAGGAAGTTGGACTGGTGTAAGGAATTGAGACAAGAATTTTGTGAATATGTCCACTCATATACTACTGCTTTTGGTTATGAATTCATTCTGATTGAGGATAACGCATGATATCATCGAGCTGTGCTTGTTGAGGACTTCTTGAAGATCACGCTTTGGAGCATACAGAATGCCAAACTCGGTCTCTAGACCTAAATCCATATTTGGGACTACTTCAATGAGACTACGTGAGTTCGAGTCCAGGTACCAGTGAAGATCGCTGAGTAGAAGAGCTTCTGTATTGCTAAAAGTCCTCACGTTGGGAGAGTTTAAGTGAGCTTGATATCAAATCAGGCTTCATCTTCGCCTCTTCAATGAGTTTTAGAATTGCAAGGTCAATCACCAATGGCCCTTCCATTGTCTTAGAATGCGCCTTTAATAAAAAATTAAAGCACAAATTTAATTTCGATTTCAAAAGTTTTATAAATTTCTCTCTACTTTTACACTTAGTCTTGCAAATAAGCTATAAAATTTATTAATTGCGTTAATCTATGGAATGTTTCAGTCTGAAAAGCCTGAGTCATGTTGTGAACGGCTACGATTGTGTGCTGTGTTCGACTGCCTTCGAACGCATACTACATATGTAAATAAAAAACTGCCTCTACTTATAAAATCGTAAATTGCTACTTACTTTAACCCAAAGGAAATTCAAAAAATATTTTAAAGAAAACACATGTTTCAAACATATTATATAAATGTTGCAAATATCAAAATACTAACTCCTAAGATGATATTGATTCAACTGATTTATTTAAGGAATTTGATGTTTATCATCGAATTTTGCATTTTAGGATCCCATTATTACTAATACTTCTACATTTTTACTATTTAAAAACGATTTTTTTCAAATACTGCATGCAAATTTTGTTATTCTGAAAATTTCGCATTGGCTGAAAGTTCTAGTTCAAATTTGAAAATAAATAAATAAATAAACTGCTTGAGATGTCATAAATTAAGAACGATTTATTTCCTGTGCCTTTTTATTTATCAAATCCGAATTAACTAAAACAAATAAATGAAGAATAACATTATCGACGATTTTTATAATAAAACATAAAGAAAATAAAAACAAAATCACATACTGTCATAAATTTAT
>BMAO01015291.1:0-23222 GCA_019973975.1 Trichonephila clavata | reverse complement strand
TATCGCTTCAGTAAAATAGAAATTTCAGACCTTTTTAATTTTTGCTCGATATGCATCTGAAAAAATGTGATACTTCTCCATTTCACCGGCGCAAGTGATAAGTCGCCAAAAAGTGTTACAACCGATGCCAAACGGAATATTCTGTAGATGAGTTAGTCGCGAATAATATATGGGATAAATAAAAAATATTAATTTAAATTCATTCATCTCTTTTAAAATGATTAAAAATAACAGAAAAGGAAATATTTTCGACCGTAAGCTTTTTATTCGTATTCTTCCATTATTCGTGTTCTTACATCAGCCGCAATATTGACAACTCTTTTGTTGCCAGAATCACAAAAAACTAAATTTACAAAAACAAAGATAATACATAAATAGAGATGAAACAATTTCCCCTGTAACTTTTACCACTTACATTTTCAAAAGAATCCGAGGCTTTTCTTATCAGTAACCTCTTTTTCATAATGCATCGAAGATAAATGAAAAACCCGATGAGAACTAACATTTATAAAAAGTTTTATGTGTATATTGTGTGTTGTCGCCAATAAAGCCTGTTTGGTAAGATTTGAGCCGCAAAACGGAAAAAATACAAAAATCAAATACTAATTAAAACGTAATTTAAAATCCTCAAATGAATGTAATCATAAAACATCAGCAGAGTTGTCTCATGAATTCAGTTCACGCAGATTAAAAATACTTATTTTAAATATGAAAATGAAGAAATTCTAAATATTAAGTCAAAAACGAATAACTAAAAGACACAAAAGCAATCCTGATATCTTCCAGAAAAAGTAATTTTTTTAAACTGAAATAAGTTCTGGTTTTTGAGAATTAAAAATTGAATAAATAAAACAGAATGCAATAATGAGAAATTCACCAAAAAAAGGAGAATATTTTCTTTTTGAGCCAAATAACTTTTCTAATTTCTGAGAATTAAATATTGATTTAAAGACAGCAAAATTTCTGGAAAAGTATATTTGAATTAATTTTTTAAAAATTTCTGTCTCATAATTTGTACTATTTATTCTTAAAAGCAAAATAATTGCTTGATTTAAAATTTGTAAGGAATTCTCTCATTCTTATGTGTTTTAATGCATTATATTTAAAGGAAATTTGGAAATTCCGAATATAGAACACGAATTTTTTATTAAATACATTTCTTCGTTTGCCGAGATGATATTCGTTATTTACCACAATAATTTCTTTGATCTACTGATTTTTTTTAATTTTTCTTATTGTTTTTAAAAGTTTGGAAGTTTTATCAAAATATCTGGAAGTTTTTTGTAACTGTATTTAAATAACATTTATGTTTTATATTAACATCATTTATACAAGAAACCTGTGATGGCAAAAAAAAAAAATTTATATAATTCATATACCGTATTTATTCGAATCTAAGCCACACCCCAAATTATCAACACGTTTTTGTGTATCGATATCCATTGTTTATGGAATTTAAAAACACTTAAAAGGAGAACAAATAAGAATGAATAATTTATTTTATCAATTAAAATTTTTTTTTGAAAATACGTGGTTTTTGTATTGCTCTAACATTATTATATCACGTTCAGTTTTTTCCAACGAATTTTTCCGCCTTCGATTCTAAGTCACATCAGGTTTTCAACAGCATTAACATTGAAAAAAAACGTGGCTTACATCGAATAAATATGGTAATTGACTTTTTATTTCAAATATATTGGTTTTTTAAAAAAAACTTAGCCTCCTCTAAAATTCCTACAACTTATTGGTTTCATTGTATGATTGGCGAACTTTTTAGTTTTTGAAATAATTAAAACAGCAAAAAAGTAGTTTCTGAAGAATGCCTCAAGACCAAATAATGTTTTACTAGCATTGCTTAAGAGGGCTTACAGAATAGCGAAATTTACGAAGCCCCATACTTTCACTACAAAATTATTACCTTTGTAGCTATGGTAAACTTTATGTTTGTTCAGTCGACTGGAGAATTTGCTTTTATTTGGAAGGAAGGGGGATTATATGAGTTTCAGAACTTTAATTAAAAAACAGCGTCATGCGACGAAAAATTTGAAAAACAATGGTTTTTTTATTGTACACAAACCGTTTTCTTATGTGACATTCGTTTTTGGAATATAAAGAATAATATTGTTCAGGAGTTTCGTACCAAATTTAAAGGGAAATGAGAATGCAGAGAGAAGTACTTTAGATTCTAAATTAAATAATTTTAACAATAAAATAATTTGGATAAATCTTAAACATATCAATTCTCCACTTATAAACTCTTTGTGTACTTTGAACACATTTCATGTATTTATATAGGTTCTATACTCTTTTATTAGAGTATTGGGCATAAAATTACTAAAACGTTGTTTTGCTGTGCATAACTAAAATTTCTAAATTTCTGTAACAAAGCAAAAGATCCAGTGTACTCAAAGAATAGATTGTAGCTAGTATTTTGCTACTTATTACTGTAAAGTAATACTTTTTTTTTTAGAAATCTTAGCAAAGTACTTTCTTGTGAAATAATTCTTTTAGTACCAAGTTAAAATGTTCTTTAACCTAGAAGGGAAAAATAAAATGAACTAAAGCAAAGATAGCGAGAAAAATTTTAAAAAAATAAAGATTACTTAAGCTAAAAAAATCTTTACATTTTTCAAAAATTATTCTCGGAGAATTTAAAGCCTTAAAAAAAATGTCCCGTTGTCCATTCAAAATCTCTCTTCTGATACTCTGGTTTCTTCTAACCTTCTCAATAGTAATACTGAAGATAAGAATAATCATTCAAGGTAAAACCCGTTACCCTGATGAGTCATTCAATTCTTTATTGATCTGGAGTGGCTAATACAATGTTTCTTCGACCAAGTCAATTTTTGTTGTCTTTTTTACGGATATAATGGATCTGCAATCAACGTTTCCGATATTCTATTGAGATCCATTGTCCAATAAACAGATAAATTCCACAAGTTCCGTTGTGGTCAATGGAACAAAATGGAACGCTGATCCTTAGGTGAATCTGGATGACTACGGTACAACCCTTCAGGAATCATTATGCCGAGGTTTTTTCTGAACATTTTAAAGACAAAAGAAATTTGTGGGCAACAATTGTACTTATTGCTTCTATAAATCATAGATGCTGAAATGAATTTGTTATAATATCACTATTTATTTTGTTTGTTTGTGACGGATCTATACGCGACTCTACTAATTCCTTGGGGATTCTTCTGGGGAAAAATATTTATTTCAACCAACTTTCGCCGAGTAAGGAAGCGTGATTATGCAAATGAAGTATATTATATAAATTCTGTATTTGCGAGCTTGAAGAGTGGGCAAGGAGTTGGCAAGTGATTTGGCGAGTTAGTTTGTTAGTTGAAGACTGACGGATCATGGAATTATTAAGGGAACCAAGACGTTTTTCACCTTCGGAAAATCGATTTTTTTATTTTTATTTTTAAAAAAAGTAAATTTAATGCTAAATCCAAAAATGTATAACATGTATAGGTTAAAGCTTAATACCCGAGTAGTTGCAGTTTATAATGAAAACAACAGCTATTGCGGTTACAACAAATGTCTTTTTATCTGGAGAAAAGTATATCTACAAACATTCCCTCACAGAACCAGTTCTTGTCAAGATTAAAAACATAATTACAAACATATACATAATTTTTTAAACATGTATTTAGAGACTTAACTGCAAAAGAACTTTTACTAAAATGCTTGCATGATTCGTACCCAGAACCCAAATGAAAGCTTCAAAAACTGTATATGGAATCAGGTTCCAAAAAACACAATTGTGAGCCAAAAAAAATTTGCAAATTGGTGTAATGGACGCATTGATATGCTTTAATGAAGAGCACAAGCAGGAACAAAATTATAAAGAGCACTAAAAATAAATCTTGTGGATAAACACTTGTGAAAGCCTTCGAAAATTTGACAAAGTTAGAATTTGTGAAACCGAGATGACAGTTTAAAAAGCCAGCAAAGAGGCCAAGACTATTGAAAGACAAAATAAAAGGAAGAAGGATGCTTTAGAAGGGTTCATGCAAATTGAATACAAATCTGGAATATTTTAAATATCAAATTTTAGTAAGATGTACCATTTAATTTAGTTTTGTTCATATTACTCAAAATGTGTTTTTCTAGTTTTTAGGTATCCGTAAAAAAATCTATCTGTTATATTTTGATGAAATTTGGTATGAGCTTTTGTACAGTTATAATGTATTTAATGCTCTACTAATTTAATTCCTGAAATGTTAGTATTTTTATTTTTACTGCCAATTTTCTAAAAAAAAATACCATTTTTATTAAAATTTTAAAAAATTGAGATTCAATTTAAAAAAAAAAATTTCTAAGCAATGAAATATAAAAAAAAAAACTAGAGCATTAAAATAAAGGTACAATTTTGTAACTAAAACAGCATGATTTGTTGTTTTATATGTTATAAAAGGAAAACTACAGGTACGTAATCAACACCATGTACACGAAACACCTTTGAAGTGTACTTTTTCAAATCCTTACATTTCTAAAAATATTGTACATATTTAAAAATTTTATGTTATAGTATATTAAGAAAAGTATGTAGATTGTGTGACACAATTTTTTTGTTTATGGAGTCTTTTTGTTTTTGAAAATAATGTTCCTTCGAAAATCAAAATTTTGCTTGTTTTGCGTCATTGCGAACGTCCCGGTTCCCTTAAGAGCATTTGGAGTTTATCCATGAAAGGATTACTGAGGGTGAATCAATCGACAGTGGTTAAATCCAGATAAGGATCGCCTGCAAAGATTCAAGTGTAGGATCAACTTCTTAATAGTACAGATATTGTGATCTTTGTTTACTTAGAAGTTAACTTATTAGGGTGCGACGTAGTTTATATTGAGCGTGTTTAAGCTATCGTGGAATCAGTTGAAGGTCCGTATTATTATCCCCGTGCTATTGAATCTCACCTCCGAGCTCTAATATCCGATCAGTTATCTTAATTAGATCGTTATTGTGTCTGATATTTTGGTGTCAATACATTAATTAGAGTGAAACATGTCTAGTGGTTATTCAGTTTTTCCCACACACCCAGCCGGGTCTGCGGGTAGACAAGAAGTTTCAGATGGAAGCAGGAACCGTCCGGCATTACATGGTTTTTTAAAAATGTATCTTATAATTATGAAAATTTCATAGATATGTAAAAACATCAACGAATCCCAATTTTGTTAGTAGTTTTCTTGTTGAACCATGAGTTTTATCAGAAAACTAACTTCATTCATTCTCAATAAAATAAGTAATTATAGGGTATTGCAATGTAAAAAAAAATATATGTACAATCTGTGAAGGCCCTGTTTGCTTAAGATGCTGAAGTTATTTCAGTTTAAACTAGATGCCTCAAATATCTTCAGTCGCATTTTGCATCTTAATCAGATTTAATACAAAAAGTCCAATTGAAATGTATAATATATATAGTTCCTTCTTACGTTCAAAAGTCTTTTTAAAATGAAGAGAAATAGATTATTTGATTCAAGGGGAAAATATTTCTTCTAATTATATAAAATTTATCTAACATCTCCCCCAAGTTGGAAGAACATGTGGTTGAAGCAAAACTCTTCTGCAGTTTTTAAAAATCGTATCGGTACTTATTTTTATTACTAGGAATGAAGATTCAGTCAGAACACAATTTCTTAGTGTGCTTAACTTATATAATTCATATACAACCTAATGGGATTTCTATTCAAATTTGAAACAAAAAACACAGGACTTTAAAAAAAGGTTTTACTTGTTCTTTTCATGGCTTAACTTATAAATTTTATCTTATTTGAAGTAGAAAAATCAGAATAATTTTGCTCCAAATTGAAATTTTAGAATTAAATTGTATTGAATATTCCATAATTTTTAATTTTATCCCTAGATGGCAGTATGTTTGAATAAAATATGCATGGTTTGTTTTAAAAAAGACAATAATGACATACATATTGATTTGCAGCTGAAGTTTTCATCCTCTAGTGTTTTCTTTTTTCTGATACTTACATTATTTAAACATACGAACTAATTTTTTTCAAGTTATTTTGCTGATTATATATGTATACATCCGACTTCTTAAAAGGCGCTTCTGTTTTGTTGCTCAAAGTTTCAAGTGGTTATTTTTATCCAACTGAATATTTTCACTACAAGCAAAATATGCTTATATTTTGCAATACCATAAATCTAAATTTCTACGTCTTTATTCTCTTTTTCACCACAAAACACAGATTACTTTGATTTCGTGTAATTAAATACTTAAAATTAATTTTTAAATTGAATGCGATTTAAGAATTTTATTGAATAAAATTATACATATAGTGAAACAAATTTAAAATATTTTAAATAAAAATTTAAAGTATATTGACTTGTTTGTTTACCAACTAATCCCAGTGGCGTAACGGCGAACATTTGGGCCCCCCTGCAAAGTCAAGTTTCGGGCTCCCAAGAGGGATTTTACAAAGGGTAAATACTTGGTGAAAGTCAGGCTTCGGGCCCCTAGAGTCCTGCCATCACCTACTAGATATCTAGGAGGTGATGGTCCTGCCCCCGCCGCGATGCGGGGTTGTACGTTACGCCATTGACTAATCCCTACAATATACGGCCTCATAAGAAGTGAAACACATTTATTGAGTATGAAGCAATATTCTGGAAAATATTTCGTTTTCTAGAAGTGAGTTAGAATAATAATCAAGATGATTCAATTTTACTGTAATAGTAAGGTGTTTTGTCTAGATCAGTGATACTCAACCTGCGGCCCGCGGGCTTTTTCTGAGTGGCTAAAGGAATTCAGTTATTTAAGAACAATTGACTAAAAATTAAGCATGAAATTCTATTAATGAAGCAATCAAGTCTATCATTTTTGCTATCAATTTGTTTTGATCATAGAATGTAAACAAGAGGCTTGGTCGGAGATGAAAGGAAATCGAAACTACCCCATAACTCAGTAAAAAATGCATTAAAGTAAATATTTTTTATGTGTTTGATGTTAATAAGTAATTAAAATAAAATTCGAAAATAAGAGTTTTAATATTTTGATCAATTTGCTTCGTTCAATGTTGCTTTGATCTTATAGTGTTTTTTTCTCATTATCCTCATGTTGCGGCCCACGTGAAATATTTGTCACATGAATGTGGCGCGGTGGGAATAAAGGTCGAGTACATATATATACTCCTGGTGTAGATTGTGTGTGTTTGGGTTTTTTTTGTTTGCTTTCCCCCTGCATAATATACAAACGCCATCTGCCTTTTGTATTTTATTGACCTTGAAATATATGTTTCACTATTTGAACATTTTAAAGAGAATCTATATTTTAAAAAAAAGCAGAATATATATATATATATAAAATATTCTTAATTGTTTTAAAAATAAAGGTTTTTTCCAAATATTTCGCACAGAAGAACAAATTATGGTGTTTATAATCTTACATTTATTTATGCATTAAAATTGTTATTAACCATCAAGGAATTATAGACTTCTCTACCAATAAATTGGTTACATCATCAGCTAATCATTCCCAATTTTATTTTGTCATGCTTTTCGACAATAATGTACCTATATATCAAATTATACTATACCAATGAAGAAGTGTTGTTTTTGTTCGTAAGATTACATCAACGATACTATTTAATTCTGAATTCGAGTTGAGAAAAAATGTGTCAAAAATCAATGTAATCTATTGCTTTTACATTTTAAAAATTATAGCAAAAAGCATAAATGTCGTAAAAACTGATAGATATAAATTCTCTGATTAGTTTCTAGTTATTAATTCTCTAAAACACAAATGGCAAATGAAAAAAAAACATGTTTATTTTCACAAAAAATTAAAACATAAAAAACTCTACTGTTGCCATTTGCAACTTAATTTTTTAGAATACATCAAAACAGAGATTATTATCAGGTAGAGGATCCAAACTTGACCTGTGTGAAGAACTGTTGTTTTTGTTCCTATCGCCGTTTATGCCTGCTTTTATCAATAACGAACTGAATTTTTAAAAAAAAAAATACATCAATGATATATTTCTATTATAATTCAAATTGGCTTAAAGGAAACAAAAATAAAAGTGTATATAATAAATGATTAATCAATCAAGCGGATAAAACAAAAATCTTATGATCTTCAACTACGATTGATCAGTTAGATGCAATAAATAAAAATATTTCGCAAGAGATTTTAATAATTGATGATGACCCAAATGTCAGGAAATGTACACGATGATACGTATAAATTTAATAATTATAAGAAGTTGATTTTCTTTATAATACTGATAAGAGCGATTAACGCGCAGAGTTTATTCTTCATTCGTGCTCAAGTAATATTAAAAAAGTGTTTTATTTTCATAAATGTTTTTAGGAAATTGTATACTCATTTAATTTTCGATTGACAAGAGAATATTTTATTAAAAATTATCCCCAAACTATATGTGTTAAAAAAAGAACTACAACACAAAAATGTCCTGCACAAAGTTTTGCAATGAACAGTTTTATTTCAGATAGTAAGGGGATATACCACCATATACACAGATATATTCAATCCTACATCCGAATTGCTTTTTGACCTTACAAGGCTTTATTTTTTTTTGTTTCAGTGTATTTCCTTTTTCCTTTAACATATTTATTTCACTATTTTGTTGAGTTTTTGTTTTTCATTATGTATTCTTTCACATTTTTAAATGTATTACATGTTTTTCCTTAGAGATGCATATAAACACAGGATTGATTTATTGAACAATGGCACCAAAACATTAAGAAATATATCTTTACATGGATGTTCACACATGTTGTTAACATAATGGTATAGTTAAAATAATAAACCTTTGGTGGTATAAAAAAGTATATATTATCTTCAGGCTAATTCATGCAGATAAATCAGCATGAATAACAGAAAGAGCAGAGGGAGAAATAACAGGAATTTGATAGGTTCATGAATTATTTATGATAGATATACCGGAAACAGATAACCCCCCTACATCAAAGATGAATCACGATTTATATTGGAAAATATATTACTTTTATTATTGTTTTCTGTCTCCATGAATAATGTTAGAACAAAAACAGAAAAAAAGAAATTAGCCTAAGAAGTTATGTTTAACTTAGTTTTTAAAAAGAAAGCTAATAATCACAAATTAAAATGGAAAATTATAAAAGGGTATTACGCTCTAAATAGGGATAGTATTACATTTTTAATCGCAGTTTGTTAGTGTGCATAACATATTCTAATAGAGCATTTAAAGACTTCATTATTGTTCTTTGTTTTTAATTATTAATGGAAGTATTTGAGAAAGTTTGTCTTCATTGTTTTGGGTAATTTAAATAAAAAATTGTATGAGAAAGTACGAAAATCTTTTTCTCTCTCTCTCTCGTTGTGATAAATATTTTAAGCTTGTACAATACGAAATTTTATTGCAAGTTTGAAATGTAATTATGTGTTTGATATTTTACTAATGTACTATTTAAAACAATTCTCTACATGTAAATAGTCTAACTTCTCACATATTTTTAAAAATATACATAAATAAAAAAATCCCATCAAAATATACTAAAATTTTGTTAATAATGGAAAAAATATGTTTTTGTAAATAATTTTAGAATTATGAAGTAACAATTATTTTTATAACCATCATATATTTAGCATAAAAGATTCAAATTTTCCTTTCAATGGTATTCTAAATGTTACTTTTGTTTTTAATGATAAATTGTTAAATCAGAAAATATTAAGTAAATTATTCTAGAGGAAAATCATTACCTACAAATAACATGATAAACGTGAAGTACTTGTATTTGAAAATGAAATATCTTTTTTTTTGTAATAATAAATAATTTAAATTATATACTTTGTCTCATTTTATAAAAGCTTTTATTTAACTTACAATGTATGTATGTATGTATGTATGTAATTTGTTCGGGTGGAATCTTGCAACTCAATTTTGAAGCTGATATCTTCCTCCCATTGAGCTGAAATTTTGTATACACGTTTAGTTTGGATGACAATGCATATTTTGACCATTTATATTCCGATATTGCAATTAATTAAAAAGATATTAATTAAAAACGTTAAACTAGTTTTGGGCGCCAACTTGGATATATCTGCATTGTTGTAATATTTTATTGTTACAACAATGACAAAAGTTGGCGTCGAAAATCGGTTTTCAGCCAAACTGGAATTTCATAACGTTGCGCTATTGACAGTATTAATTAACTTTGTCTAAAAAATAATTACATTTCTACAACGTAAAAACAATCTAATTTCTACAACGTATGCAATTTTTTTACAAATTTCTATCTATTTCCTTGGATTTAAATTCAAAACAAAAAAGTAGAGCTATTTTTCAAGTAGATTGGTACATTGTATACCTTTCTCAACGCTGCCAAGTTAAACTGAGATGGAGTATTGAAGAAATTCTTTAAATAATTTATCTAACTTTAATCTATGAAACTCAGACAAAAAATAATTACAGAATCGGAAAGATCATTTTTTTAATGTATCTTACCCATCAAAAAGGAATCCGCTAGGAAAACAATAAGAGAAAAATATTATCTAGAAATGCAATATATTTTCGATTAAAAAAAATAATTTTACAATAAAATGAAGTAATTTTTTAAAGAAATTTTCTAATTTTAAGCCTACGAGTAATTTAAATATACCTCATTTTATCACCAGTAATCTAAACACACACTACGACATGTGTCCTTCAATTTAATTACAAATAGAATCTGTTAATTTTATTTGAATTTAATTATTGATTTTTTCAAAATCAAGTTTCTAAAGATGATCTGAGCAATTAAAAAAAATAGATTCTTACGTAGAAGATATTCAATGTCCAGCAAAAAATTATCATTATTTGATAAAACTTTCTTTTTTGATTACAAAATGCGTTTTTAGTCTTAAGCATTTTATTGATTAATACAAATATTTAAATGCCTTTTGAAGTTTTTAATAAACAATTAAAATTTTCTTCTAATATGTTAGAGAAATACATACCTTATCTTCAAAATATTTCAAATAAATAATATATTCTTTAAGTTTTTCAAAAATAGTCAAAATTTTAATTAAACATTTAATAACTTTATCATTTATGAAGATAATCTCACTAAACCTTTTTTTTTCGTGTGTAGAACAATGTTAGCCAAAATCTGCATGAAGATTGAAAAAATTGCTTAAAAATTACGGATTAAAAAAAATTGTGTTTTTAGTCTAATACCATTTTGCGAGAATTAATTCAGCTAAACCAGGGATGGCGAACCAGCGTTCAATGAGTTGAACAGGCTGAGAAACCTGTCCAGCGATAACTAAAAAGTAAAAAATAAATTAAATGTAAAAAAACCTTTTTAAGAACAAGCTTTTATTTAAACGCGCTAAAAAGAATAAAATAAATTTTTCTTTAAAAATTTTTTACTATAACCTTATAACGTCATTACACAATTTATATGATACTAGCTGTTACCCGCCCGCTTCGCTGGGAATTTCATGATGTTTTATAAATTTTTACTGCTTATATATATGTATAAATTATTGATATCTAAGTCCTGCATTAAGAATTCGATTGTATTGAAAAATATACTTATACCTGTAACTGTCGCCTGTTGATAAAAAAAAAGGGGCAGAACTCATCTAATTTGTGTTTTCTAAAAATCTCTAAAATTGAAGCTCTTTCGTAACCCAAAAACCAAGTGGATTCCCGCAAAACCAATTTTCGGTGGATCTCTACTCCGTAAATTGAACATGCAAGCCAAATTTCAAGTCTAAATCTAACAGAAAAAAAACAAAAGTTTTACTATCAATATCTCAGTAATACCATTGAGAGCCGTTTTCCAAAATAACCGCTCTTAGCGGATTTCATCTCAACAAAAGAAAAATGCAAACCAGATTTCATTATTATAGTCCTTGTAGCTCGAAAAAAGTAATTTTTTTGTCAATACGTCCCAGTAACCCCCTGCACCCCCAGAACTTGATTTGCTTAAAATACATTCTTAGTGGATCCCTATTCAACAAAAGAAACATGCTTAACAAATTTCAAGTATATGGGTCTAACAATTAAAAACAGGAATTTTTTCTGTAACTCCTCTTGACCCCTCGCAACCCTCCTTGGAGGTCAATTTTCGGTTTACTCTTTGTTAGAGGAACTCTATTCCATGAAAGGAACATGCCTACCAATTTTCAAGCAGGATGATCAAATAGTTTAAAATGGAAATATTTATCAATTACGCCTCTTAATCTCCCGAAATTAAACTTAGTAGTTGATATTCGCGAAACCCATTTTGTAGCGGTTCTCTACTTTACGAAAGGAATCTGCTTATCAAATTTCAAGACTGTACGTCTAATAGTTTAAAAATGGGGATAATTATCTATAACGCCACTTGAGCCCCCGCAACGCCACTTCTGGGTCTGTTTTCACAAAACCAATTTTGTAGGGGAATTGCACACTATGAAAGAAATCTGCTTAGCAAAATTTGAAGACTGTGCGTCCAATAAATTAAAAATGCAAAAAAATTTTATCAATAACGCCCCTTGAACCCCCGCAACGCGGCCTAGGGGTCGATTTTCACAAAACACATTTTTAGTGTATCCCTATCCTATGAGAGGAATCTGCTTACCAAATTTCAAACTGTGCGTCTAATAGTTTAAAAATGGAAATAATTATTTATATCTGCCCTTAACACCCCTTGAGGGTCAATTTTTCCCAAACCTGTTTTGTAGCGGATATTTACTCCATGAAAGAAACATTCCTACCAATTTTCAAGCAGGGAGGTGAAGTAGTTTAAAAACAAAAATATTTATCTAGTACGCCACTAAATCCCCCGCAACGCCATTTAGAGGTCTGTTTTCACAAAACCTTCTTATAGCTGATCTCTACTCTATAAAAGAAATCTACTTATCAAATATAAAGACTGTGCGTCTAATAGTTTAAAAATGGAAATAATTATCTATAACGCCCCTTAAGTCCCGCAACGCCACTTGGGGCAATTTTCACGAAACCCATTTTGTAGCGTATCTCTACCCTATGAGAGGAATCTACTACTAAGTTTCAAGACTGTACGTCTAATAACTTAAAAATCGGAATTTCTAACGCCCCTTAAACCCCCGCCCCCGCAAACAATTGCTGCTAATTTGAAATTACAAACAGACACTTCAATTTATTTATTTGTATAGATATAGATTGGGATTATAATAACTATTGTTTAAATGTGACTAAAAATGTAAATAAAAAAAAAAAGAAAGGATTAAAACTAACCGTTAAAACTTATCAATTTTTTGTTTCTTGCATTGCTTTTTGCTTATGAAGCCTTGATTTATTATTTTTAAAAGTGCATCCGAAACAGCCAATGCTCTACTTAACTAAACAGTGAGATTCTCTCTTTTCATTAAAAAAAAAAATTATGGCACGTGTCAGCGTATTATCATGTGCGCGTAACACTATTAGGTCGCCAGTAACCAAAACAACGACTTCATTAGCTCAGCTTGGCGTTCAATTTGGCGTTCATCTTGGCATTCAGTTTCACGTTCACCCGTATAGTTTCCGTTCCCGTAAGAATACGGGAATAAAATATAACCTATGTTACTCCCCGTTAATGTAGCTTTCCATTAGTGAAAGAATTTTTAAAATAGCACCAGCCGTTTCTGAGATTAGCCGGAACAAACAGACAGACAGACAGACAAAAATTTTAAAAATTGGTTTTTTTGTTATGAGTACCGTATATACTTTTAGTGCATTAAGTAAAAAGCTGCTAATTTGAAATTACAAACAGACACTTCAATTTTATTTATTTGTATAGATTGTTTAGCTCATACGCGAAGTCCTTCCACAGAGCTTCGGGTTGTTTTTGATGAGTACTGAACTTAATTCGAAACGATTCAGCACTCAACTTGAATCGTTGGAGCAACACTTGCTTAATGTGCTGGTAATTTTCTTAATTTCTCCTTAGGTTCCCGCAAGATAATATTGGAAATATCAATAGGTAACACTGGTAGAAGGTGTGTTACATAATCGACTTCCCCTATGTTAACTTGCTCACACTGCCTTTCAAATATTTTTAGATAAATAGAAATGTCTGAAATTTCCACAAATCTGGGTATGAGGTGCTGGATATTTATTTTCTCTGCGGCAGCACTGGTGTTAGTTGAAGAAATAACAGTCATGCTTAACTTCATGCGTTCTAGTTCGAAATTCAGTTCGTCTTGTTTTCGTTTGTATTCATTTTCCTCCTTCTCCTCACGTTCTGCCTGAACCCTCGTGTTAATAATGGTTTCTAGAAGAGTTTTAGTAAACTGTTCATCGTAGTCTTTCGAAGTAATGATTACATTTTTAAAATCTATTATTCTCATTATTTTTCCTACTTCGAGGCCCAATTCTGCAGCTAGTGTTTTTAAGTCCTCTTTGCGCGCTTTAGCAAGATACGCCATTGTTTTTAACTTTTGAGGGGAAAAAAAGGGTCAATTATAAAATCCGACAGCCACAAATCAAATGCAGTTAATTTAGTTTTAAAATAGTTAACCTTTATAATTGAGCATCAACTAATCACTAAAATAAAAAGAATTGGATATTCGAACAAAATACTATTAAAAAATATATTATAGATGTTTGACAGGATACAAAATCTAAACTTCGAAAACAAAATGAAAATTCATATAAATAGAAATTCTGATGCACTTAACCAAAACAACATATAAACTATTCCTTTGAAAGAATAAAAATACTGTTTCGTAGATATTTGACTGAATGCAAAAATTTAGTTTTGTAAATAAAAATAATTCACATATAAAAGAAATTCTGATGAAATTCAAAGTCGAAACAAAACCTATGTGAATGAATCTTTTGAATAAAAATAAAAATACTTTTCTACTATACTTTTTGTTAGCAAAAAAAAAAAAAATAATAATAATAATTTCTTTCATTTTAATTCGCAAATATTTTATATATGATCAAAATTCTTCAATATAGTTAGAAATGAAACACAATTTCATAACACTAAAATTCAATAAAAAAAAACAGATGTAATTTTAATACTAAATAGGAAATATCAATCTCCGTGACGCTCTGGCATCATAAGTAAAAAAAAAAGTCAACAGAAAAAAGTGAAAAATATCCAGGATAAACAAATTTTACAAAACGAACAGCGGATGCTGAATTCCGAGTTTCCAAGTGAAATGAACAAGAGAAAAAAAAAGAACGTCTGATTTTCACCACAGGCAAAGGGTGAGAGACAGAAAATCGGGGGGAAAAGCCCTTAGTAACAAAACATCTTGTTCATGAACCAGAACAAGCAGTGAAAACTCAAGGTCAGAAGGGGGGGGGGTAAGAAGTTCCCCAAACAAGTACACTAATAGTCATAAATCACAGGAAATGAACAAAAGTAAAAGAGTTTCCTTACTCGCGAAAAGAATTACTCATAATGAAATAGACTAATAAATCATGGTTATTATATATTTATACCATAAAAAATAAAACACACAAGTAAAATTTAATAAAAGATCAAAATGAATCAGAAACAAAACAAAAGAAAAGAAAACTTAGCTGATGCTCCGTGAAGACGAATGCAATCCAAAGTTTCTAATTTCCCGGTAGGAAATATAAATTTTCTAGTAATCCGAAAATTTCTTCGTAGCCGGTAGCTACAATTTCAGAAATTCCTTTTTTAAACTTCTTCATGAACTAGCAGTTCAGAATATTGAAGATAACTTTGTTAGACTAGTAGTCATATTTAAATTAAATAATTATTCGGGCCGTAAGTTGGGCGACATTTTTATAACCAATACTCAAGAATAACTCCGGCGGCTAGCTCAAATAATTTTAATTGGTGGTACATTCTAATTGAGCACGGTTACAATTACATAAAAACAGGAAAATACTATAAAAATACAAAGGGGTTTGCGCGGGAAGACATTGGCACATCCTTTCTTCCGGAGGTGGCAGGCTGACTGGTTAAGTGTTCACATGGCCAGTAGAGGGCGCTCTATTACCATTCGTTACAAGTTTCAAATTCTCTCTCTTGCAAAATACACGGGGTTTCTCACGCATCTATTAACATTTTAATGGCATTCAGAACATTGTGTTTAGGTGAAATATATTTCTCAACGTAAGTGGGGCTACAAAAACAAAGTATAAAAACAAATTAAATTCAGAACAAGTAATGCGATTGCACTTTATCTCAACAGACCTAGACTTCGACAGTTCGTGTGAAAAGAAGGAAGTACATATCTCAGTTACTAAATATAATGCATGGATAGGTGACGAATCATATATTAATATTATTAGTGAGTAAATTATATTAACAAAATTAGATTAGAATTTTTTTAATAATAAATGCAAATGTGCTTCCTGCAATTGCTGTTACATGAAAAGCCTGTAACATGTTGATCTACTTTAAATATTACTTTGAGACATATTCTTCGGCGTATGTGTATGGAATGGGGTTCCACGAAAACACTTTCTAGTTCTAGGGATTCCACGAAAGCACCTTCAAGTTCTAGGGTTTCCGTGAGTTTAAAAAGTTTGAAGACCACTGTCCTAAAAGAACACTGCTAATACACAAAGTCTCGTCCCCAAATGAATTTCCTTAGTCATGCTCTCCCCTTGCAAGACAAACTTATTTTCTTTTCGTGTCAACCAAACTAACATTAAATTTTTATGTTCAATAAAATTTTTATGATTTTTTAAGCAACTTGTTACGTGTTTCCAATCAGAAAAGCCGGTTGTGTATTGAGAATTTGTTTTAGAAAAAGTTAGCAGGTTAAACAAAAAACACTACCAATACTAGTTGAATAACATAGCCAAAAAAAAAAGATCTTTCCATTTTTTAATTAAATGCTTATTCGCAAAAAAGATCTCTTTTGTCCTTTATATTCTCTTACCAAAACAGAATATACACTCACTTCCAAAAGTTAAGTACGGAGAGGAAAATGCTAATTTCCGGAAGTCAATCAGAATTGAAGAGGATGCAATTCGCTGCAGAGGTAGATAGAAGTATAAAAATATGTTAGGTAACAGCCAATCGTGCTTTCATGTCAAGAAATATGTAAAAAGGGCAGTCTTATAAGAAGCCAGCTTTATGAAGGGTTACAGAAGTTGCTTTAAGTGCTGATAGAAGGTGTTTAAAACTTTCGTACAATTTGTTTTCAAGACATACGTGTTTCTATGACTTCCAAAAAACAAATGAAAGATTCTGAGCGCTGGCGTGCTGGGGAGCGCATTGAAGCAGAACAGTCGATCACAGATGTTGCTCTTTTCTTCGGCGTTCATCATTCTGTAATTTCACGTTTATGGAAACAATTCCAAACCACACAGACAGTTGTCCGAAGGACCGTAGGCGGTCGCCCAATGGTTACAACCCCCGCGGAAGATCGATATATTGCTATTGTAGCCAAGTGGAATTGCAGAGAGACCCCACACGTGTGACATCTATGGTTACAGCGTCCATTGGTATGGCTATATCTGCAACTACTGTACGCTGAAGATTACATATGAATGGACTGTATGCCCAGGTACCTCGAGTTTGTGTTCCTCTATCCGTCCAATCAAGAGGGGCACGATTAAAGTGGTGCCAGGAACATGGCAACAGGACTGTGTCTTACTGGGGCAATGCCATGTTTACAGATGAGTCAAGATTTGCTCTGGAGCCAGATGACAAGCGTATAAGGATATGGCGTAAACAACGAACACGCAATCAGCCCTAAAACATCACCGAACATCACGCATTCTGAGGCAGAAGCATTATGGTGTGGGCAGGAATTTCATTAGGATTCCGCACCGACCTGCACATCTTTAAACGGGGTTCTGTGACGGCTGTCTGGTATCGAGATGAAGTCCTAGAACCCATTGTGAGATTGTACGCTGCTACAGTTGGCCCTACTTTTGTTTTAATGGACGATAACGCCCGTCCCCATAGAGCTGAGATCGTCGATGACAACCTGGAGAGTGAAGGGATTGCGTGTATGGCATGGCCAGCATATTCGCAAAACCTTAATCCCATTGAAAAACTTTGGGATGCTCTCGGCCGTGCTGTATCTTCACGTTTCCCATCTCCAGCCACTCTTATTGAGCTGGAAACTGCTCTACAAGAAGTATGGCGATTTCTTAATTCTGCAGTGGTTGATCACCTAATTGAAAGCATGGTCAGCAGGTATAAACTTTGCATACAGATGAGGGGTGATCAGATACCCTATTAATTTCCTTTTTTCATTTTATGCTGTTTATTTTCACTTTATACATAATTCTGTTTAAGTCTCCAGTATGAAATTATCTGATAACTTACAAAATTTAATATTGTTTTCATTTCTGTATATAATTATTAATTTTGTTTTATGTATAAATATATATGCTACTTTACTGCCAAATTTTGCGTCAATCAAAGCAGTATTTGTTGATTTTTTTGCATTTTACATCTTTGTGCTTAGCTTTTGGAAGTGAGTGTATATTGTTTGGATTTTTTTTTTTTTGAAAATAACTCATTTCATGTGAAAGTATATAATCAATAAAACTATTAATTAGTAATTTAGGCCACGAACCCACGCATCAACGTATATCTTAAACTCAAACCCAACTTTTTGTAAACACTTTTCGGTCGGGGCATTACTGATGTCCTCTGGCTGAACAATATATTTTTTCAGAAGGCTGCTGGTCATTGAGATCTTTCATATTTTCATCATTAATATTTGCTTATTGTGTTTCTCCGTTTTCTTTGGCTAAGTTCCATTCCCTTCCACTTCAGTGGCGTAACGTACAACCGCGCATTGCGGGGAGCCCAAAGGTTCTAGGGGCCTACAGACTATGTTATCTTATGGTTTTTCAATCTTTTGTAAGATCTTATGTGGGGCCCAAAACCTGACTTTGTAGGGGTGCCCTAATGTTCTCCGTTATGCCACTTGTATCTGCGTCTCTGTGGCAATGTATCTTATTACTTTGTTCCAATGTAAAAAAAAATTGAAATTCTGACATATTTAATTTTTCCCTTTGCTCGATTTAACAGTAATCTTCACTTTTATATTTTCTGCCAGACATATTTATATTGTTAACCAAGTATTTGATTTTCCTGAAAATAAATTTAAAAGTTTAGGTCATGAAATTACGATAACACAACCGACTATACTTAATAAACTAAAAATATTCTCTAACAAATTTTACAAAACAATATAGTATATTTCTGGGACAATTAAAAAAAGTACTTGGTTTATTTAAAAAAATAAAAAATCATTGTTTATACTCGTTAAAACCTAAAACGCTGAATATTATTATTTATTGGCCCATCACTTTAAACGGGTTTTTAAAAAATAAACTTTTGAAAATTATTTACCCCACTTTAAATAAATACTGTTTTTCATTGTCATTCATTATTTGCTGTTGATACCTATACTTAAAAGAACCGATTTATATTAAGAAAATCAAGACCACTTTATTTTTTGTCCATAATATTGGCGGGAAATCTCCATAATTCACATAAAATGACTGTTATTTTTTTTCCATTCTGCAGAAGTAATTAAGTTACTCATCACAAGTTTTACACTCATCTCAATACAACAAGCGTAATTTTTTTACTCATCACAATAAAACATACATATCTATGGGAAATCTTGATGTTTTCAATCTTTGAAAAATTTTGAAGATACAGAAAATACTTAATCATAACTTCACAATATCTTCATACTTAAATAATTTAGAAATGCGTATTGGTATTTTTTTACTTGAAACTTGAATAAACAGATACCTAAGTATCTTTCAATTTCAGGTATTATGCACAGGACAAAGCACCAAGTCAGTATATTATTGTAACTTAGAATAATTATAGCACAAAAATAAATGGATGCAGAAAAAGTGCCATTACGTTTGTATAAATGCTCGATGCTCGTCGGCGCCGTCCTATGATAGAGCCTCTGTATATTAATTATTAATTTCCGTGTGTTCGGTGGTAGGGCGGGAAGATCAAAAGTGAATTGCTCTTGCTCTCGAAAATAAAAATAAATTTTGATATGGCACTTCGAGTATTTATTTTTGATTTGTATTTTTTACTGCTTTATTATTTATTATTATTTTGATTGTAAGCCTCTTTTCTGTTTGTTATCTTAAACGGGGAATGGGGGCCCCTGGAACTCGGGGGGCCCTGGGCTGCAGCCCATTAAGCCCATACGTAGATCCGGCCCTGAATGTATGTATGTATTGTTAAGTAGATCGGGGTTTGAAGATTTTATGCAAAAACAGTCGTAAGCAACAAGACAGTTCTTTGCGAGCGATGCGTATTTATTGGAGTAAATCAATCCTTAAAAATACAGAATTCAACAGCAAAGTTCATAAATAAATAAGAGAATGATTTCACACCTTCAACAGCACTCAGACACAATAAGCAGTGCTTAAAATACACGTATGTAAATGATTATTCACAAGCACAGCCGAGCTGATTAAGTTCAAGGCAAGTCTACTAATCGCTAATCAAAACAATGCTTACTACTCGCTGGTTGAAATCAGACTGACTTTTGCGGCGATTATCACTCTATTTATAGCCTAGACCGAAATTTCTGGAAAAGATGCGCTCGCGCTACAGATCTTGAAATTAGTGGATTTCTCTACTAATTTCTAGAAGAATCCAGAGGGTCCCGAACTCGCCAACATGGTCGCCAATGTCGCCAACTTGGTCGCCAGAAATGATGCCAACTTGGCTCTATCGCCAATATTTCGCCAAGTTCCCATTGAATCGCCATCATAACGTAAGGGACGGTGTTGCTTGTGAATATTACAATTTTAACATGAAATAAATATAGCATAGAGTAATATAAAGGCATTGCACATCCAAATACAAATTATTTACATTTTGTTATACAAAATTCGTAACAGTATGTATGTATGTATGTAATTTGTTCGGGTGGAATCTTGCAACTCAATTTTGAAGCTGATATCTTCATCCCATTGAGCTGAAATTTTGTATACACGTTTAGTTTGGATGACAATGCATGCTTTGACTATTTATATTCCATTATTGCAATTAATTAAAAAGATATTAATTAAAATATTTAAACTAGTTTTGGATGCCAACTTCGATATGTCTGCGTTGTTGTAATAATGTTATTGTTACAACAATGACAAAAGTTGGCGTCGAAAATCGGTTTTCAGCCAAACTGGAATTTCATAACGTTGCGCTATTGACTGTGTCTAAAAATAATTACATTTCTACAACGTAAAAATAATCTAATTTCTACAACGTATGCAATTTTTTTTAAGAATTTCTATCTATTTTCTTGGATTTAAATTCAAAACAAAAAACAGTAGAGCTACTTTTCAAGTAGATTGGTACATTGTATACCTTTCTCAACGCTACCAAGTTAAACTGAGATGGAGTATTGTAGAAATTCTTTAAAAAATTTATCTAACTTTAATCTATGAAACTCAGACAAAAAATAATTATAGAATCGGAAAGATCATTTATTTCGTCCCGATATGATATAATGTTTTTTTTTTTTACAAAATAATAATATTTGTATTTCTTACAATTTTTTTTAAATAAGTCAAAATCGATGCGTTTTTATGAAAATAATGTCTAAATCATTGCGCATGAATTTTTTTTGTTTAAATGAATCGACATTCCGTACTAAAACAGCTCATGCTTTGCTCTTTTAGAATCAGTCATTTAAAAAAGAAAATGCTAAAAACTTTTTTTTACGATTTTTCAAAAAATACTCAAAATTTTAACATTTAATAACTTTGTCATTTATGAAGAAAATCTCATAAAACTTTTTTTTCGTGTGTAAGACAATATTACCCAAGATCTGTACGAAGATTGAAAAAATTGCTTAAAAATTACGGATTTAAGAAAAAAATTGTGTTTTTCGTCTAGTACCCTTTTTGCGAGAATTCATTTAGCTCGACTGTTCAAAAATAACCGGCTAACACCTAGCAACAATGATGCGTTGAATGGGATGAACAGACTGAGAAACCTGTCCAGTGATAACTAAAAAGTAAAAAATAAATTAAAAGTAAAAAAACCTTTTTTAAAAACAAGCTTTTATTTAAACGCGCTAAAAAGAATAAAATAAATTTTTTTAAAATTTTTTTATTATCAACTTATAACGTCATTACGCAATTCATATGATATAAAAGCTTGTCGCGAGATTTACCTCTGCAGATAAACAAGTAAATTAAGGCTGTTTTCGGTCAATGTTAAAGGATAGGGATCAAACGGGAAGTACATTTGCCGGCAGGAAAAAGCTCCAATAATAATAAAAATTTCTATGGGTATAAGAAAAACTATTGTTTAGAGGATAGTGTTCTCTGAATTTTGATTTTTGAAAAAAAATTACGCAGTTTTCAGCATTATTGCAAAATGAAATTTGAGTTTTCTATGTTAAAGTATAGGATGTGAAAACGCGAAGCACATTTTAATAGAAAAAATTGATTTTTTCGAGTAGAATTAAATAGTATATTAGAAAACATGCTTCCCTCTTTTGATTAGTGTAGCCAGAATAAAGTTTTATGTTTTTTATTATTGAACTTTTTTAAATTTTAAGTTCATTCTGAATTATTTTTGGCGTAGTTAGGACTATCTCAAAGAGATGGCGCCACCATCGTTTTGTAACACTAATTTTTTTTGGCTACGAATACTTAATTTTGGCGATAGCTTTCTGAAATATAGTCGCCAGCTGAAATTATGGTAACCAGCAAGTTGTGACAAGTAGTGTGGACAATAAAGATTTATGATGTACACAGAGATTTAACATCTCAAACCTGATGAACTTTCCATTTAGGAATGTTTTCAATAGTTTCTGCATGTGGGCTTTAAAAATTTAAATTATATAGATAATTTATAATTATACTGCTTAAATTTTTTTTTTTGTTTTTTTGTTTTTGCCTGTTATTGATGAAATGCATATAAAAATATTTAAATTCTGTGAAACGACTGAATGAAAAATTGAAAGTATATTTATTTTATACTTGACCGAAAGCCATGAATTGACTAAAGAACACAAATTACTACTCCTTAAAGCTCACAATTTAAAATTTTAATTTAATTATTGTATAATGCAATTATTATTATTATTTTTAACTAACAAAAAACAATTTTTTTTCATCGAATAGATTTTATGTTTAACGTACAATTTTACCATTAAACCATTGGAACAATCATTAACCAAATCTTGTTTTTTAATTAAATTAGCAGAAGCTTATTTTTTCAATTAATTTTCTCCAATTCTAAGCCGTATCCCAAATTCTTAGCCCGTTTTTGTGAAAAAAAAAACAACTAAAAATAGTGTTAAATATGTAATCGATAT
>BMAO01015289.1:0-11278 GCA_019973975.1 Trichonephila clavata | reverse complement strand
TTTCTTATGTAAAGTCCGACGCTGATCACGAATACATGTAGCTCTTTCAAAATTTCAATTAGATCAAAAGTTATTGCAATAAAAGTTTTCACATTTTTGGATATTGGCAGGGAGACGTCATGAACAGGAAAAAATTCTAACTCCTTTTCAAACAAACTCAATTTCTATGTAAAGTCCGACGCTGATCACGAATACATGTATCCTTTCAAAATTTCAATTAGATCAAAAGTTATTGCAATAAAAAGTTTCACATTTTTGGATATTGGCAGGGAGACGTCATGAACAGGAAAAAATTTCTAACTCCTTTTCAAACGAAACTCAATTTCTTATGTAAAGTCCGACGCTGATCACGAATACATGTACGCTTTCAAAATTTCAATTAGATCAAAAGTTATTGCAATAAAAGTTTCACATTTTTGGATATTGGCAGGGAGACGTCATGAACAGGAAAAAATTTCTAACTCCTTTTCAAACAAACTCAATTTCTTATGTAAATCCGACGCTGATCACGAATACATGTAGCTCTTTTCAAAATTTCAATTAGATCAAAAGTTATTGCAATAAAAGTTTTCACATTTTTGGATATTGGCAGGGAGACGTCATGAACAGGGAAAAAATTTCTAACTCCTTTTTCAAACGAAACTCAATTTTCTTATGTAAAGTCCGACGCTGATCACGAATACATGTATCGCTTTTCAAAATTTCAATTAGATCAAAAGTTATTGCAATAAAAGTTTTCACATTTTTGATATTTGGCAGGGAGACGTCATGAACAGGAAAAAATTTCTAACTCCTTTTCAAACAAACTCAATTTTCTTATGTAAAGTCCGACGCTGATCACGAATACATGTAGCTCTTTCAAAATTTCAATTAGATCAAAAGTTATTGCAATAAAAGTTTCACATTTTTGGATATTTGCAGGGAGACGTCATGAACAGGAAAAAATTCTAACTCCTTTTCAAACAAACTCAATTTCTTATGTAAAGTCCGACGCTGATCACGAATACATGTAGCTCTTTTCAAAATTTCAATTAGATCAAAAGTTATTGCAATAAAAGTTTCACATTTTTGATATTTGGCAGGGAGACGTCATGAACAGGAAAAAATTTCTAACTCCTTTTCAAACGAAACTCAATTTTCTTATGTAAAGTCCGACGCTGATCACGAATACATGTATCTCTTTCAAAATTTCAATTAGATCAAAAGTTATTGCAATAAAAATTTTCACATTTTTGATATTTGCAGGGAGACGTCATGAACAGGAAAAAATTTCTAACTCCTTTTCAAACGAAACTCAATTTTCTTATGTAAAGTCCGACGCTGATCACGAATACATGTATCGCTTTTCAAAATTTCAATTAGATCAAAAGTTATTGCAATAAAAGTTTTCACATTTTTTGGATATTTGGCAGGGAGACGTCATGAACAGGAAAAAATTTCTAACTCCTTTTCAAACGAAACTCAATTTTCTTATGTAAAGTCCGACGCTGATCACGAATACATGTATCGCTTTTCAAAATTTCAATTAGATCAAAAGTTATTGCAATAAAAGTTTTCACATTTTTGATATTTGCAGGGAGACGTCATGAACAGGAAAAAATTTCTAACTCCTTTTTCAAACGAAACTCAATTTTCTTATGTAAAGTCCGACGCTGATCACGAATACATGTATCGCTTTTCAAAATTTCAATTAGATCAAAAGTTATTGCAATAAAAGTTTTCACATTTTTGATATTTGCAGGGAGACGTCATGAACAGGAAAAAATTTCTAACTCCTTTTCAAACGAAACTCAATTTTCTTATGTAAAGTCCGACGCTGATCACGAATACATGTATCCTTTTCAAAATTTCAATTAGATCAAAAGTTATTGCAATAAAATTTTCACATTTTTGATATTTGCAGGGAGACGTCATGAACACGGAAAAAATTTCTAACTCCTATTCCAACTAAACTCAATTTTCTTATGTAAAGTCCGACGCTGATCACGAATACATGTATCTCTTTTCAAAATTTCAATTAGATCAAAAGTTATTGCAATAAAAGTTTTCACATTTTTGGATATTTGCAGGGAGACGTCATGAACAGGAAAAAATTTCTAACTCCTTTTCAAACGAAACTCAATTTTCTTATGTAAAGTCCGACGCTGATCACGAATACATGTATCGCTTTTCAAAATTTCAATTAGATCAAAAGTTATTGCAATAAAAAGTTTCACATTTTTTGATATTTGCAGGGAGACGTCATGAACAGGAAAAAATTTCTAACTCCTTTTCAAACTAAACTCAATTTTCTTATGTAAAGTCCGACGCTGATCACGAATACATGTATCGCTTTTCAAAATTTCAATTAGATCAAAAGTTATTGCAATAAAAGTTTTCACATTTTTGATATTTGCAGGGAGACGTCATGAACAGGAAAAAATTTCTAACTCCTTTTCAAACGAAACTCAATTTTCTTATGTAAAGTCCGACGCTGATCACGAATACATGTACGCTTTTCAAAATTTCAATTAGATCAAAAGTTATTGCAATAAAAGTTTTCACATTTTTGATATTTGCAGGAGACGTCATGAACAGGAAAAAATTTCTAACTCCTTTTCAAACGAAACTCAATTTCTTATGTAAAGTCCGACGCTGATCACGAATACATGTATCGCTTTTCAAAATTTCAATTAGATCAAAAGTTATTGCAATAAAAGTTTTCACATTTTTGATATTTGCAGGGAGACGTCATGAACAGGAAAAAATTTCTAACTCCTTTTCAAACGAAACTCAATTTTCTTATGTAAAGTCCGACGCTGATCACGAATACATGTAGCTCTTTCAAAATTTCAATTAGATCAAAAGTTATTGCAATAAAAGTTTTCACATTTTTGATATTTGCAGGGAGACGTCATGAACAGGAAAAAATTTCTAACTCCTTTTCAAACGAAACTCAATTTTCTTATGTAAAGTCCGACGCTGATCACGAATACATGTATCGCTTTTCAAAATTTCAATTAGATCAAAAGTTATTGCAATAAAAGTTTCACATTTTTGATATTTGCAGGGAGACGTCATGAACAGGAAAAAATTTCTAACTCCTTTTCAAACGAAACTCAATTTTCTTATGTAAAGTCCGACGCTGATCACGAATACATGTAGCTCTTTCAAAATTTCAATTAGATCAAAAGTTATTGCAATAAAAGTTTTCACATTTTTTGATATTTGCAGGGAGACGTCATGAACAGGAAAAAATTTCTAACTCCTTTTCAAACGAAACTCAATTTTCTTATGTAAAGTCCGACGCTGATCACGAATACATGTATCGCTTTTCAAAATTTCAATTAGATCAAAAGTTATTGCAATAAAAGTTTTCACATTTTTGATATTTGGCAGGGAGACGTCATGAACAGGAAAAAATTTCTAACTCCTTTTCAAACGAAACTCAATTTCTTATGTAAAGTCCGACGCTGATCACGAATACATGTATCGCTTTTCAAAATTTCAATTAGATCAAAAGTTATTGCAATAAAAGTTTTCACATTTTTGATATTTGGCAGGGAGACGTCATGAACAGGAAAAAATTTCTAACTCCTTTTCAAACGAAACTCAATTTCTTATGTAAAGTCCGACGCTGATCACGAATACATGTATCGCTTTTCAAAATTTCAATTAGATCAAAAGTTATTGCAATAAAAGTTTTCACATTTTTGGATATTTGCAGGGAGACGTCATGAACAGGGAAAAAATTTCTAACTCCTTTTCAAACGAAACTCAATTTTCTTATGTAAAGTCCGACGCTGATCACGAATACATGTATCGCTTTTCAAAATTTCAATTAGATCAAAAGTTATTGCAATAAAAGTTTTCACATTTTTGATATTTGCAGGGAGACGTCATGAACAGGAAAAAATTTCTAACTCCTTTTCAAACGAAACTCAATTTTCTTATGTAAAGTCCGACGCTGATCACGAATACATGTATCGCTTTTCAAAATTTCAATTAGATCAAAAGTTATTGCAATAAAAGTTTTCACATTTTTGATATTTGCAGGGAGACGTCATGAACAGGAAAAAATTTCTAACTCCTTTTCAAACGAAACTCAATTTTCTTATGTAAAGTCCGACGCTGATCACGAATACATGTATCGCTTTTCAAAATTTCAATTAGATCAAAAGTTATTGCAATAAAAGTTTTCACATTTTTGATATTTGGCAGGGAGACGTCATGAACAGGAAAAAATTTCTAACTCCTTTTCAAACGAAACTCAATTTTCTTATGTAAAGTCCGACGCTGATCACGAATACATGTACGCTTTTCAAAATTTCAATTAGATCAAAAGTTATTGCAATAAAAGTTTTCACATTTTTGATATTTGCAGGGAGACGTCATGAACAGGAAAAAATTTCTAACTCCTATTCAAACGAAACTCAATTTTCTTATGTAAAGTCCGACGCTGATCACGAATACATGTAGCTCTTTTCAAAATTTCAATTAGATCAAAAGTTATTGCAATAAAAAGTTTTCACATTTTTGATATTTGCAGGGAGACGTCATGAACACGGAAAAAATTTCTAACTCCTATTCAAACGAAACTCAATTTTCTTATGTAAAGTCCGACGCTGATCACGAATACATGTATCGCTTTTCAAAATTTCAATTAGATCAAAAGTTATTGCAATAAAAGTTTTCACATTTTTGATATTTGCAGGGAGACGTCATGAACAGGAAAAAATTTCTAACTCCTTTTCAAACGAAACTCAATTTTCTTATGTAAAGTCCGACGCTGATCACGAATACATGTATCGCTTTTCAAAATTTCAATTAGATCAAAAGTTATTGCAATAAAAGTTTTCACATTTTTGATATTTGCAGGGAGACGTCATGAACAGGAAAAAATTTCTAACTCCTTTTCAAACGAAACTCAATTTTCTTATGTAAAGTCCGACGCTGATCACGAATACATGTAGCTCTTTCAAAATTTCAATTAGATCAAAAGTTATTGCAATAAAAGTTTTCACATTTTTGGATATTTGCAGGGAGACGTCATGAACAGGAAAAAATTTCTAACTCCTTTTCAAACGAAACTCAATTTCTTATGTAAAGTCCGACGCTGATCACGAATACATGTATCGCTTTTCAAAATTTCAATTAGATCAAAAGTTATTGCAATAAAAGTTTTCACATTTTTGGATATTTGCAGGGAGACGTCATGAACAGGAAAAAATTTCTAACTCCTTTTCAAACGAAACTCAATTTTCTTATGTAAAGTCCGACGCTGATCACGAATACATGTATCGCTTTTCAAAATTTCAATTAGATCAAAAGTTATTGCAATAAAAGTTTTCACATTTTTGATATTTGGCAGGGAGACGTCATGAACAGGAAAAAATTTCTAACTCCTTTTCAAACGAAACTCAATTTTCTTATGTAAAGTCCGACGCTGATCACGAATACATGTACTCTTTTCAAAATTTCAATTAGATCAAAAGTTATTGCAATAAAAAGTTTCACATTTTTTGATATTTGCAGGGAGACGTCATGAACACGGAAAAAATTTCTAACTCCTATTCCAACTAAACTCAATTTTCTTATGTAAAGTCCGACACTGATCACGAATACATGTAGCTCTTTTCAAAATTTCAATTAGATCAAAAGTTATTGCAATAAAAGTTTTCACATTTTTGGATATTTGCAGGGAGACGTCATGAACAGGAAAAAATTTCTAACTCCTTTTCAAACTAAACTCAATTTTCTTATGTAAAGTCCGACGCTGATCACGAATACATGTATCGCTTTTCAAAATTTCAATTAGATCAAAAGTTATTGCAATAAAAGTTTTCACATTTTCTGGATATTTGCAGGGAGACGTCATGAACAGGAAAAAATTTCTAACTCCTTTTCAAACGAAACTCAATTTTCTTATGTAAAGTCCGACGCTGATCACGAATACATGTACTCTTTTCAAAATTTCAATTAGATCAAAAGTTATTGCAATAAAAGTTTTCACATTTTTGATATTTGCAGGGAGACGTCATGAACAGGAAAAAATTTCTAACTCCTTTTCAAACGAAACTCAATTTTCTTATGTAAAGTCCGACGCTGATCACGAATACATGTATCGCTTTTCAAAATTTCAATTAGATCAAAAGTTATTGCAATAAAAGTTTTCACATTTTTGATATTTGGCAGGGAGACGTCATGAACAGGAAAAAATTTCTAACTCCTTTTCAAACGAAACTCAATTTTCTTATGTAAAGTCCGACGCTGATCACGAATACATGTATCGCTTTTCAAAATTTCAATTAGATCAAAAGTTATTGCAATAAAAGTTTTCACATTTTTGATATTTGGCAGGGAGACGTCATGAACAGGAAAAAATTTCTAACTCCTTTTCAAACGAAACTCAATTTTCTTATGTAAAGTCCGACGCTGATCACGAATACATGTATCGCTTTTCAAAATTTCAATTAGATCAAAAGTTATTGCAATAAAAGTTTTCACATTTTTGATATTTGGCAGGGAGACGTCATGAACAGGAAAAAATTTCTAACTCCTTTTCAAACGAAACTCAATTTTCTTATGTAAAGTCCGACGCTGATCACGAATACATGTATCGCTTTTCAAAATTTCAATTAGATCAAAAGTTATTGCAATAAAAGTTTTCACATTTTTGATATTTGCAGGGAGACGTCATGAACAGGAAAAAATTTCTAACTCCTTTTTCAAACGAAACTCAATTTTCTTATGTAAAGTCCGACGCTGATCACGAATACATGTATCGCTTTTCAAAATTTCAATTAGATCAAAAGTTATTGCAATAAAAGTTTTCACATTTTTGATATTTGCAGGGAGACGTCATGAACAGGAAAAAATTTCTAACTCCTTTTCAAACGAAACTCAATTTTCTTATGTAAAGTCCGACGCTGATCACGAATACATGTATCGCTTTTCAAAATTTCAATTAGATCAAAAGTTATTGCAATAAAAGTTTTCACATTTTTGATATTTGGCAGGAGACGTCATGAACAGGAAAAAATTTCTAACTCCTTTTCAAACGAAACTCAATTTTCTTATGTAAAGTCCGACGCTGATCACGAATACATGTAGCTCTTTTCAAAATTTCAATTAGATCAAAAGTTATTGCAATAAAAGTTTTCACATTTTTGATATTTGCAGGGAGACGTCATGAACAGGAAAAAATTTCTAACTCCTTTTCAAACGAAACTCAATTTTCTTATGTAAAGTCCGACGCTGATCACGAATACATGTATCGCTTTTCAAAATTTCAATTAGATCAAAAGTTATTGCAATAAAAGTTTTCACATTTTTTGATATTTGGCAGGGAGACGTCATGAACAGGAAAAAATTTCTAACTCCTTTTCAAACGAAACTCAATTTTCTTATGTAAAGTCCGACGCTGATCACGAATACATGTAGCTCTTTTCAAAATTTCAATTAGATCAAAAGTTATTGCAATAAAAGTTTTCACATTTTTGATATTTGGCAGGGAGACGTCATGAACAGGAAAAAATTTCTAACTCCTTTTCAAACGAAACTCAATTTTCTTATGTAAAGTCCGACGCTGATCACGAATACATGTAGCTCTTTTCAAAATTTCAATTAGATCAAAAGTTATTGCAATAAAAGTTTTCACATTTTTTGATATTTGCAGGGAGACGTCATGAACAGGAAAAAATTTCTAACTCCTTTTCAAACGAAACTCAATTTTCTTATGTAAAGTCCGACGCTGATCACGAATACATGTAGCTCTTTTCAAAATTTCAATTAGATCAAAAGTTATTGCAATAAAAGTTTTCACATTTTTTGATATTTGGCAGGGAGACGTCATGAACAGGAAAAAATTTCTAACTCCTTTTCAAACGAAACTCAATTTTCTTATGTAAAGTCCGACGCTGATCACGAATACATGTAGCTCTTTTCAAAATTTCAATTAGATCAAAAGTTATTGCAATAAAAGTTTTCACATTTTTGATATTTGCAGGGAGACGTCATGAACAGGAAAAAATTTCTAACTCCTTTTCAAACGAAACTCAATTTTCTTATGTAAAGTCCGACGCTGATCACGAATACATGTATCGCTTTTCAAAATTTCAATTAGATCAAAAGTTATTGCAATAAAAGTTTTCACATTTTTGATATTTGCAGGGAGACGTCATGAACAGGAAAAAATTTCTAACTCCTTTTCAAACGAAACTCAATTTTCTTATGTAAAGTCCGACGCTGATCACGAATACATGTAGCTCTTTTCAAAATTTCAATTAGATCAAAAGTTATTGCAATAAAAGTTTTCACATTTTTGATATTTGGCAGGGAGACGTCATGAACAGGAAAAAATTTCTAACTCCTTTTTCAAACGAAACTCAATTTTCTTATGTAAAGTCCGACGCTGATCACGAATACATGTATCTCTTTTCAAAATTTCAATTAGATCAAAAGTTATTGCAATAAAAGTTTTCACATTTTTGATATTTGCAGGGAGACGTCATGAACAGGAAAAAATTTCTAACTCCTTTTCAAACGAAACTCAATTTCTTATGTAAAGTCCGACGCTGATCACGAATACATGTATCTCTTTTCAAAATTTCAATTAGATCAAAAGTTATTGCAATAAAAGTTTTCACATTTTTGATATTTGCAGGGAGACGTCATGAACAGGAAAAAATTTCTAACTCCTTTTCAAACGAAACTCAATTTTCTTATGTAAAGTCCGACGCTGATCACGAATACATGTACGCTTTTCAAAATTTCAATTAGATCAAAAGTTATTGCAATAAAAGTTTTCACATTTTTGATATTTGCAGGGAGACGTCATGAACAGGAAAAAATTTCTAACTCCTTTTCAAACGAAACTCAATTTTCTTATGTAAAGTCCGACGCTGATCACGAATACATGTATCTCTTTTCAAAATTTCAATTAGATCAAAAGTTATTGCAATAAAAGTTTTCACATTTTTGATATTTGCAGGAGACGTCATGAACAGGAAAAAATTTCTAACTCCTTTTCAAACGAAACTCAATTTTCTTATGTAAAGTCCGACGCTGATCACGAATACATGTATCGCTTTTCAAAATTTCAATTAGATCAAAAGTTATTGCAATAAAAGTTTTCACATTTTTGATATTTGCAGGGAGACGTCATGAACAGGAAAAAATTTCTAACTCCTTTTTCAAACGAAACTCAATTTTCTTATGTAAAGTCCGACGCTGATCACGAATACATGTATCGCTTTTCAAAATTTCAATTAGATCAAAAGTTATTGCAATAAAAGTTTTCACATTTTTGGATATTTGCAGGGAGACGTCATGAACAGGAAAAAATTTCTAACTCCTTTTCAAACGAAACTCAATTTTCTTATGTAAAGTCCGACGCTGATCACGAATACATGTATCTCTTTTCAAAATTTCAATTAGATCAAAAGTTATTGCAATAAAAGTTTTCACATTTTTGATATTTGGCAGGGAGACGTCATGAACAGGGAAAAAATTTCTAACTCCTTTTTCAAACGAAACTCAATTTTCTTATGTAAAGTCCGACGCTGATCACGAATACATGTAGCTCTTTTCAAAATTTCAATTAGATCAAAAGTTATTGCAATAAAAGTTTTCACATTTTTGGATATTTGCAGGGAGACGTCATGAACAGGAAAAAATTTCTAACTCCTTTTCAAACGAAACTCAATTTTCTTATGTAAAGTCCGACGCTGATCACGAATACATGTATCGCTTTTCAAAATTTCAATTAGATCAAAAGTTATTGCAATAAAAGTTTTCACATTTTTGATATTTGGCAGGGAGACGTCATGAACAGGAAAAAATTTCTAACTCCTTTTCAAACGAAACTCAATTTTCTTATGTAAAGTCCGACGCTGATCACGAATACATGTATCTCTTTTCAAAATTTCAATTAGATCAAAAGTTATTGCAATAAAAGTTTTCACATTTTTGATATTTGCAGGAGACGTCATGAACAGGAAAAAATTTCTAACTCCTTTTTCAAACGAAACTCAATTTTCTTATGTAAAGTCCGACGCTGATCACGAATACATGTATCGCTTTTCAAAATTTCAATTAGATCAAAAGTTATTGCAATAAAAGTTTTCACATTTTTTGATATTTGGCAGGGAGACGTCATGAACAGGAAAAAATTTCTAACTCCTTTTCAAACGAAACTCAATTTTCTTATGTAAAGTCCGACGCTGATCACGAATACATGTAGCTCTTTTCAAAATTTCAATTAGATCAAAAGTTATTGCAATAAAAGTTTTCACATTTTTTGATATTTGCAGGGAGACGTCATGAACAGGAAAAAATTTCTAACTCCTTTTCAAACGAAACTCAATTTTCTTATGTAAAGTCCGACGCTGATCACGAATACATGTATCGCTTTTCAAAATTTCAATTAGATCAAAAGTTATTGCAATAAAAGTTTTCACATTTTTGATATTTGCAGGGAGACGTCATGAACAGGAAAAAATTTCTAACTCCTTTTCAAACGAAACTCAATTTCTTATGTAAAGTCCGACGCTGATCACGAATACATGTATCGCTTTTCAAAATTTCAATTAGATCAAAAGTTATTGCAATAAAAGTTTTCACATTTTTGATATTTGCAGGGAGACGTCATGAACAGGAAAAAATTTCTAACTCCTTTTTCAAACGAAACTCAATTTTCTTATGTAAAGTCCGACGCTGATCACGAATACATGTAGCTCTTTTCAAAATTTCAATTAGATCAAAAGTTATTGCAATAAAAGTTTCACATTTTTGATATTTGCAGGAGACGTCATGAACAGGAAAAAATTTCTAACTCCTTTTCAAACGAAACTCAATTTTCTTATGTAAAGTCCGACGCTGATCACGAATACATGTATCGCTTTTCAAAATTTCAATTAGATCAAAAGTTATTGCAATAAAAAGTTTTCACATTTTTTGATATTTGCAGGGAGACGTCATGAACAGGAAAAAATTTCTAACTCCTTTTTCAAACGAAACTCAATTTTCTTATGTAAAGTCCGACGCTGATCACGAATACATGTACGCTTTTCAAAATTTCAATTAGATCAAAAGTTATTGCAATAAAAGTTTTCACATTTTTTGATATTTGCAGGGAGACGTCATGAACAGGAAAAAATTTCTAACTCCTTTTTCAAACAAACTCAATTTTCTTATGTAAATCCGACGCTGATCACGAATACATGTATCGCTTTTCAAAATTTCAATTAGATCAAAAGTTATTGCAATAAAAAGTTTTCACATTTTTGATATTTGCAGG
>BMAO01015288.1:0-21147 GCA_019973975.1 Trichonephila clavata | reverse complement strand
TAGTTTTGATTTCATAGGGATGTGAATAAAAACGAACGCAACAGTTATCCTAATTCTGTGTTTTTTAAGTTTAGAGCTTTCAAATTGTGTCAGGTTATAGAAAAGTAAAAAAAAAAAATTTAAGCTAAAAAATTAAATTTGATTTTTTGACCGATTTTTGCCAATCGTACTGTGTCCTCTTAACAAAATAAATGGATTTGTGTTTGATCTATGTAGAAAAACAAACTATTGAATTGATTTTATTGCAATTGAATTAAAATATTCTTTACTAACTGGATTGAAATTAAAGTTTTGTCTGAAATTATAAAGTCAAGATGTCCATCTTCATTAATTAATAAACTTTTTTTTATTATGATCTTTATTTGAAAATATTGAACTAATGAAATTCAATAACATTTGTATTCAATTTTCTTGTTGATAATAAGTGTTCCCAAGTGATAGAAAAAATTTTTCCTTCTTTCTTTTTCCAAGCTTTGACAGCAAGTTTTCATCATTCTGAAGCACAATTATTCTTCCATAAAAAAATTCAATAATGAAGTAAATTTGACAATATCAATTAACTTGGCAATTGCTCGATAATTATTGCCAAATTTGAATTTTTATGCAGCTTTTGCAGCCAGCAATACTCTTTAAAAATGAATTATTTTACATAGTATATAACTAAAAAAATGAAATAAACAATTTTAAATGTATTTAAATAATAAAAATTACAATGCCATTAATTTTAAAAATAAAATTTGAGAAAAAATATAGCACACGAACGTATATTTTTTGCGGCAGTTTTTGAAAAAAAAAAATTGAATATAGAATTTTTTAGAAATATTCCCAAATCTTATATTAGAAAGATAGCTGCATTTTTAAGAATAACATTAAAGCTACTTTTGTATTTGTATAAATAAATTTTGAAAAACCGAATGCAAGGATTATAACATTTAATTTTGATTTTTATCTCTTTGATGTGAATGTGGTGTGGCAGTTAGGGAAGGATGTACCATCTTCCGCCATCCTCTTCCTCTTAAAAATGTGCAGATATAGAATTTCCAATAATCAAATATCAAACAAAAATTTTAAACTAAAACAAATGCAAAATTTTTTAATAACATTATTTAAGAAAGTAATAGAGAGAGAGAGTTATATTTACATCGCACTATAAAGCCGCACGAGCGCTATTGGTGAAGGTTCATAATTTTGAACCATGGTCATGTAATGAGGACGACTCCTCAGCTTTCACCCGCTTCTCCTAACTTCCACACCACACCAACGGGAGGATATTTGACCCCTCGACATATTTAACGTGCATCGGCCTCCTTTGCACGGCGGTTTCAGCGGTACCAGGCTCAAACTCATGATATGCCAGCTACGAGCTTGTGACCTTGACCACTACGCTACCAGGGCCTAGTGGTCAAGCTGCTCAGAAAAACTAGCAGTACATACATAATTCGATTCAAGGGAATTATAGAAAATAACAATTGAGAGAAACTGAAAAGCTTTATTAATATTTTATCTAAAAAGTTTCAAAATAAAAAATTTAAAAAAACGAAGAAAATTTGTTAATTATTTTTTATTGAAATAAATTTTGCAGTCAAAATAAGCTTTTCATTTTTTTAAATTTTACTAGCATGTCTGGGTAAATCAAATATTAATTTTTAACATTAAAATAAAGAGTAGTGAAAATAGTTTTTTGAAGATATTAGAAATAATAAACATATAAATATATATACTATAGCATTTATAAAAAAAGTTTAATCGTAAAAATATTAAAAATAACAGTGTATGAAAAACACAGTAACTAGAAAAAGTTTTATTGAAAAAAATAAAATGTAAATATATATATATTATATGTATAAATGGATTTATATGGAAAGTAAACATAGTATGTAATAATAATAAAGATAAGAGAGAAAAAATTTTAAAACTTAAGTTTATTTATATATTTAAAACTATTTTAATATGTTTCAACAATTTTTATTTCATGTTTAAATATAACAAGATCTCCTTACTTTAAAAAAATACCAATAGTTTCAAAAGAAAATTAGAAATTTTTATTTAAAAAAAAAAGAATTATATGTGTAAAGGAACTCTTTTTTGAGAAATATCTTTTCAACTAAAATCAAAATATTGTTCAAAGAGTAGTTCAAAATTTCTAACCTGAAATAAGCCCAAAACAAATATTAAAAATTCATTTTTTTAATGTATTTCTATTTAAAAGGTGTAATTGTATTTCGAACTCTTTTTTGTGGTGGAAGCCCACAATTTCTAATTCTTTTACTCTAACTTAGTGATGCAGTCAGACATAAGAAGAAACAACAGACGGGCAGCACATTTGAATGATACTCGCGCTGCTTGGCGTAATTTGATGCTTGAAAAAGCCCCTGTTTCTGAAGACATCCCGAAATTGTATACACACGATTCTTTTGGATGACAATGCAATACTTTAATAATTAATTGCCACTTATGATGTGATTCTGTCATATGTATATACATATTTATATTAATTGTAACTATTTAATAAAAGTAACTAAAATAAATTTCTTTTGTTGATATAAGTAAGAATTGACATAATTTTTTTTATATTGCTTGTTTTCAGCTAACATTATTAATGCTATTTTCATAACGAAGTGTAATGTAACTGTGATACTTTCGTATTATCGCAACAATGACAATGTTCAAAATAACTCGCCAACTCTGATTTCGCATGTGTCGTATGCAAAGAATTGGCAACCCCGTATTTCGTTTCATATAATGTCGCCAATAAGTTGCGATTAATACGTAAAGTACCATTATTTTGGCACTTACGCGCATTATCGCCAACTCTATTAATAATTCACCTAGTTAGCACAACCACGATTAACCATGTGCTTCGTTTCATATGTCGCGATAATACGTATATGTACCGTTCTTTTTTGACGATGGCGTGATTATTTTATTGATTCATATAATTATACACTTAATTTTAAGCAAGAATATATATATATATATATATATCATGATCTTGATATTCTAGTCAACAATTTAAGTTTAGAAATGCATAAAATTTACATAGAAATTTGTATTTATCTTGTCATATTTCGTGGTAATTTGAGAACGATCCGGTTTATTTATAACTGAAGGAAAAAATTCTAATTTATGGCCAATTTAAGTTTTAATTTGTAAACATATATTTTAAGAAATTTATCAAAATTATTACATTTTGATTTTGTAAAGAGAGAGGAAATTATGAATCAAAAGATTGTTTTTCTAATGGTTCATGTGAAGGGAATTCTTATGTAGTTTTGCCTGATGACGTTGATGCATTTTTTGAAGATAAAGAGGGTATAAATGACACTACCAGATATTATAATGAGCCCCTGTGAAGTAAAAAGCTAGGTCACAATCCCCCCCCCCGATGTTTGATATGATAGATTCGGACATTTCCCTCGATTTATGACGGACAAATTTACATCAAAATGTAGAAACAAATCTAGAGCTCATATTTTTTGTACCTTTACTTTGCCTTTTGTTTTGAAAAATTAATTATTATGAATCATTTCTTCCATTTTTAAAGACTTATTAAAATAAATGTAATTGGGGGAAAAAATTCGATTTTTTTTATTGTTGCAGATAAGACCCGAGGTGCACATAAGTATACATCTCAAGGGAACAAAAAATTTAATAATACTCTTAAAAATTAAATTTTTCCTAGCATTTGTACTTCTTACAATACATACCTACTAGAAATATACCCCCCTCCCAATTTCCCCCCTCATTTAAAATATGTTAGGTCTGAAGAAAGAGAGAGAGCATCGCGTCTTCCCAGCGATTTTACCCTATATTTATGCATTGAAATGTCATAAGTAATGGGACCCCTATTTTCCTTCTGTCTTGCAAGGCCACTCGACATGGCATTGGCTCAACAAATCCCTTAAAGAAATATTCAGCCATGTTGACTTCTGTAGCAGTTCAAAACTGCGAAAATGTTGCCTGCTCAGGGGTTTGTGTAATAAACGATCATCCGATAATGTCCCATATATGCTTGATGAGATTATGTCCTGGAATCTAGGTCACTTAATTGTCCAGAATATTTCTGAAACCAGTCGTGAATGATTTCAGCTTGGTGACAATGCATCTAGTTATCCTGGAAAATTTTCTTTTTATTTGGATAGATGAATGGCAGAAAATGATGTTCAAGTAGCTTAACATAAAACATTTTCAGTCAATTATTGGTTCAGTTTGACTAGAAGACTCAGATCACATAATAATGAAACAATTACCGTTTTGTACGGTTGTTGACAACTTGGGGTTCATGGCGAAACACAAACCCTACCATCACCTCTTACCAACTAGAATCATGACTCATCTGATCATGCAACATTTTTTCAATAATTCCAGGTTGAGCAGATATGTTCAAGAGTCAAGCAAAAGTTGCCGCCAATGAAGCATTGTTAGTAAAGGCACTCGTAACAAATAGCTTGTTACTGTTCTAATATGCAACATTTAAGGGATTATTTCACTTACATTATATAGAGACCACACCCAAAATTATCAACCATACTGCTTTCCTTTGTTGCTTACTACTTTCTCCTCCCATCCATCCCCATACAAGAAACAGAAACTGCGCTCTCTAAAGGGAGATGCATGCACATGCAAGTTTGTATCGTTATTTAATTGGATGTAACCACATTGATTGGAAAACATTTATACTGCTTAGAATTCAAATTCTTACATAAATATACTATAATTACCAGTTGCATCAAAAACTTCTGCAAAATAGCACAAACTTTCATAAACACAAATCAAGAGTATGAATATTTCAACAAATATAAAAAATGCTTGTAATAATAAATGCATATCTTGTAAATGGATATGAAATATATTCTATAACAGATGACACAAAAGAAAATATTTGAAAAAGCATTATTTAATATTCTTATTCTTGATAACTTATAAATATAAAAAAGTCACTTAACAATTTTACTGAAAATATTCAGAAATGTTTTATTAACATTTTATACAAAGTATATACAAACATCAAATATATTTACAAACAGCATTTGTGCAATATATAGAAATTAAAAATATATTCTCACACCAAAAATAATTACTTAATATTGCAAAAGAAAAATCCTTTTTTCTTAAAAAAGGAGAGAAATTAAAGGATTCTATTTAAAAATTATAACATACAGCAAAATGACTAAAAGGCAAAATTAGTCAACAAAGAATGAGAGAATCTTGATCAGTGGTGTCATGAACACCCCGCACTGCAGGAGGGGTCAGGAATTCTAGGGGCACAAGCCATAACTGACGCCAAGTATGTATTTGGGGTTGGGATCAAAAACCAGATTTTGCAGCGGACCCTTAATGTTCTCCATTATGCCACTGATCTTGATTCTCATTGAAGCAAGACAAAAATGATTTCATTGTTAATGAATTAGAAACTTAAGTATGATGCTAAAGGATTGTTTAATTCAATAAAATGGTTAACTACTTCTCAAATTTGTTTTTATAACAAATGCCTCTTTAAAAAAAAACTAATTTCTTCTTACAAAATAAGAAAAGAAAAATGGTTACTTTTAAATACACACACACAAAATATAAAATTGTTACATCATTAAAATGTGAGTAATCAAACACAGTTAAGACAGAAATGAACAATAGCATATGAAGTTCTAGACATATGAATTCCCCACAATTCTTGAAAATTCTAAACCTAAAATTTTTTAAACAATTATCATTAATATATTATAAAATATTAAAAAATATTTTGAATTTTAAAGAGCCAGGCATTAATTTATAATTTGGTGATCTAAAAAAGGAAAGTACTATTAGCAGCTTTATGCTTGAATGAATAATAACGGAAAAAGAAATATTTTTAATTGTATAAAAATATAGAAAAATAAGGATTAGAGAACTGAACAAAATATTGAATATTACATAAATTATTTGCTCAAAAGTAATCTAGAAAGTAACTCTAATGGTATTTCAGGAATAAAATTTGAAACACAATTTGGACCTATTTATTTAACTGAAAGAAATAAAAAAAAGATTCACACACACAGTAATGAGAAAATTGTCTTTTAGAAGTTTCAACTAATTTTAATCAATATAATATAGTTTTATTTAAGACATTGAAAGTGATATCAATTTTATACAACAATAATATATATCAAACAAATTATTAAAAGTATCCAATTCTTTTTTTTAAAAAAAATTTATTTTTACAGAAAAAAATTGGAAGTAATAATTAAGAAAACAATCAACAACAAGAAAATATTAAAAACAGATACTGATAGTACAAGATGTCAAGCAAATTATTTTTTCAATGTATTTCAAAATTACACAGGTATTACTAGTATTTACTACTTCCCATTAAAAATTAGATTGCAATCACAATCAGTGGAATTTTAACTGTGTAAAGTTAAAGCATTGGTATTTCTTAAGGGAAGACGAGCACAAGTTTCACCATTGATTATTCTTTTTTATCAACTACTATTGAAAAATAATAAAAATAAATTTAAGCTTTTACAAAATACATATAATTAATTAAAAAGGTCACTTGAGAAAAGATTAATATAAAAGTTTTCCAAAAGAACTATGAGTTTTTAATTCTGAAATGAAAGCACTGACTAGAGATTAAAAAGTAAAATATTTAGTCAATTAATAAAATGTTATTGCAAACCTATGTTTATATGTATAAAAATTACTTTAGAGTTGGCGATACAACAAAAATAATTTTTTCTCTAAGGAGAAAAAAATCAATATTTATATGGATCTGTTTCAGAATTGCTTTAATTGCAAAGAAGTTAATTCTTCCTTTTTCTACAAAATTACTTTTAAATATTTGGATTAGTTGTTCAATGCTCATAAAATATTAAAAACAAAAATTTGTCATAAAATTTACATCTTGTATATCATTTGCAAAACTTCAAACTCATTCAATGAGGTATTATTTATAATGACTAGTATATTTCTTAAGAAGCCTGATCATGAAGATATAAAAAGAAAGGAGATTGAATAAGAAACCATAAGTATAAAATCACACATTTCTTTAGAGTTAATATACATCTTTCATAAATGTAATAAAGTTGTATATGAAATGCAGTACCATTTCCATCACCAGATTAACAACATTAAAAAAAATTTAAAATACATTTTTGCTCAAAATAATTGACATTGTTTAGATGAAATACTAAATGACAACATATTTAACTTTCAAATTTAAAAACCGTATAAGTTTTTAATTTCCAATTAAAAAAATGAATAAGATAATGCATTTTTTTCTATATCTCAAAGTTTGAGAACACATTGATGTTAGTTCAAAAAAGGCTTATAAAGAGTACAGAAAATTATTCAATTCCAAGTATATCTGTTAAAAAGTTTTTATTGGAGATTTTTACAGTACCTTAAGATATTTTTATATGAATGAATACAGAAGTTATGAAAACTCATTGGAAGACTAAAATAAATAAGTCGAAATTTAATTTCCAATAGGAAGATTGGAACCATTAGACATTATTTATACAATAAATTAATAACAAAACTTCATTCATCTACATATTAAATCCTGTATATTCTTTTACATATTAACAGTAGATATGCATGCAGCTGAATACATTCGGCAGTAAAAGCTACACATTTATGTTCGAAATATTACAACATATTCTATGCAGTCAAAAAACTTTCTGGTAGAAAGCCACTGTCACCAATCATATAAGCACTAACACGTCCAGATGGAAGAATGATAATCCAAGAGATGCTGCAGTGATGTAATGATAACCTCAACCAAGCTTCAGGAGGGAATTGAAGTAATCTGACAATAAAAATATATTAATATATATAGCTGTAAGTGTGTGGTGAAAAGGCATTGGAGTGGAATAGACTATTAACCCTTGCCAGTTGGGATAATTTTCAACGAGTGTTTTGGAACTATTGAATAGTTAGTGCAGATAATTATCAAAGACAATTTAAATTTGTTGTATAGTAAAGTTAAAGATTAAAAGAACATAATTTTTTTAAAAATTATAACATAATTTTTTATTAATTATTATAAAAAGCAAAGAAAGCATTTAAAAGGTAGGATTTTAAATACGCACTATAAAAAAAGTCACTTTATTCATAACAAATTCTTTTTAAAATAAAAAAAAAAATCAAATCAAAAATATTTTTGTAATTATTTGAATATGTAGATAAATATCAATACAATTTTTTCATACAGAAATTACAAACTAAGAAATAAGACTGACACATAAAAAGACCCTTTCTAAATAATAAATATATCAATTTGAAAGCTTTTTTAGCATACATCTTGGAGAATTTTACAAACAATTTTCTACAAAACATGAAATTCTATTTAAGGAAAATTATTATATAAAATATAAGTTAATTTTTTTAGAATGAGCAAAAAAGATACACAAAGCAAACAAGTTTCAACAATTTTTTAAATAATAAAATTTTAGAGAAACATGTAAATTTAATCTGGCACAGAATCATAAATTAAATAAGACTGATTTAAAAAAAAATATGCTATTTAAAATGTTTTTATACCTTCTTTTGTGCTAAAAATTCTAATGCAGTTTTCAATTTAAAGACAAATAAGATACAGCAGTACCCTGAAGTTATGCAGAAAGATACAACCGAGAAAAATTATATATATCGAATACACCTAAAGGTTTGTAGTAAAATTTTAGGACTTTTTAAATTTAATATAGATAAAAAAAATTCCAGATTTAACTGCTCCAAGTTATAGTGATAGGGAAAATTTCTTCATTCAAGGGGAAGGACTGATTTTTCTTTCAGATCCAATCAATAAAGTAACTAACACAGTCTACACCCCTTGTACATGAAATTGTTATTTTCTATATTTAATAAGGGAATCTTATTCAATTACAAAAACAGTAGTTAATAGAAAATATCTCTAAGTAAATTTCCTTTAGACAGAGCACTGAGAAATTTGGAAATTAACTATGTTAAACATACATTAATAATGTGGCATTATTGTATCTCTTTTTATAAAAAATAACTGTTCATTGTTCTAACAACTTATTCTTACAAAGTTAAAAAAGAGAAAGAATCTTTATATGAATCTAAATTTTAAAGATTGTATAGCAATTTATTTTTTTGTACAGACATAGTAAATATTTTCAAAAACAACAGAATGAGCAATATTTTAGAAATCTGAGTATTGATATAGTCAAACATTTTATAACTAAAAAAACTATGGAGTTTTAAATGCATGTATTTAAAAAAAGTAAATTAAATCTATTTCAAAAGAATTGTGTTTAGGGGTTAAATATTTTAATATAAAATTTTGTAATACACACAACACATTTATTTAATTAGTTATTGTTATGTCCACTAAGTATGGTTTGGTTCCTGTGAAAAAGCCACCAGATGGCATGCTCTTCTCTCTTGGCACAGAGTCAAGTCTTAGTTATTCCAAAATAGTTTAGTTACAGTCCCTTGATTGATAATTTTTATTTTTTAATTTAGTAGTTTTTAAGATAAATTTTTCAGTTATATTGAATGTGTGTATATATAAAATTTACTGTAATATTGAAGCAAACAAGCATTTTACAACCAGGGAAAGAAAAATTATTAAAGCTCTCGCATTTGCAATTTGTAGAGCAAAATTAATGTCAGTTGAGGAGGTTTCTAAAGGAAAAGAAAACACAAAAACACCTCAAATCCACAATTTTCCAACACACTTTTATTTTGTTGATTGCAGTTATAGATTAAAGATTAAATTTATATATATTTTATATACAAACTGAAATTGAATGGGAAGAACCCCATATTATTTGTACAATTTTCCTTCAACCTTTCAAAGAATAAAGAGGAAAAAGTGGAAAGTATATACATACCTGCAAATGAAATAACGGATAACATTTGCATGGCATACAATTATCTCATGGCTGTCAGAAGTTTGATTTTCATTTGCACGATGGAAATGTTTTTTGAATGCATCGTCAATTCTTGATCCATCTTTATAAAATACCTGAAGGAAAAAAAAAAAGATACTCAAGCAACATTGAAACTATGTTAGAAATCATTCAGGTTCCAAAGATGCCAAATTATGATGAGTTGAGTTCAGTGCTTCATGACAACTATGCATATAGTTTCATTTTAGAAAACAGTATCAACATTTTTAGTTTTAAGGCCTTTTTTCCCCTTCTGCCTTCTTTTATTAAGAATAATTTGAATATTCAAGGATGCACAGTTTGAAACGGACCTATACAGCAGGAAAGTGTAACCCAACTGCTGGTTTGCTAACAAAAAGGAAGAACTAGAAAAAGCATGAATTGTCTCCTTCCTTTTTTCCCCCCATACATAGAAATCATATATAATATGTAGAAAGAAAATGGAAGGGGTGGCAAAATGACATAAAAAGAACACAGACAAGGCCAAAAACCATACTGCTTTTTATATGACAGTTTATTTTTAAGTTTTTGAAACAAATGTTTTTGCGTATTACCTTCTAAGATTCAGATAATAATTTTTTAAGCAATTTGGAGGGAAATGAAGAGACATAAATTTTAAGAAAAATTTTGTTAGCAAAATAATAACTATGATTACAGTCTTTGGTTATTAAAATAAATGATACAGAAATGTTATCAAAAAAACAAACTTCAATTTACAAAACAAATTTTCGCAATTTTTTTGATTCCATTGGTTTTCTAAAAATGCTTTAGAATGGGTTTTTGTAAACAGATCTTATCATTTTGAACCACTATTAAAGAGTGCAAACAATACATTAATAAAAAACCAGAACTCTTATAATTTTCATATTATACTAAATAAGGACTTAGAAATTCAATTAAATTTGACATCCAGAAGATTGATTATTCTTTAATATTTTAATACACAAGTTTAAATCTTTTAATCAATAATATGGTAAATTACATAAATATTGAAATAATATATTTTAGACTAAAATATTCTTCTACCTCATCTGGAACAATCCAACTTTGAGCAGGAGGATCAGGTGGAATTGGAAAACCTTCTCTCAATAAATCACAATCTTCAACAGGCAAGTCAGGGAAATGTTTCAGAATTATATCAGAAGTTTCCTGTGCACGAGTCATAGTAGATCTAACAAGCTTAGTGTAGTTGCGATTTAAATCTTTCAATCGTTGTCCAACCAAATTAGCTTGTTCTCTACCTAAAAATATTATTCATTAAAATCATTACAAAATACTGAATTTTGGCTGAACAGGGTCACATTTCAAAATTTTAAGTCATAGAAATAATTAATTAAAAAAAGTATTTAAGAGTTGAGAAATATATTATACTAGCTTTTACCCGCGGCTCCGCTCACGTTTATGTCTTTAAATAACTGTCAAAGTCGTAATCATTAGCATTAAAAAGTAAGTAATATAATATGGTAATTTTTTTATTGCTTGACTGGAACCAATAAAATTTAAAATTCTAAAGTTGAGCTTAGTTTAAAAAAACTGAAAATGTAATTTATTATAATAATTAACAACAAAAATTCAATAACTTAAGGTATTAGTATTTTTAAAAATCGAAAGTATCTACGTTTAATATATAATTTCTCTTTAAAAGAGCTCAAAACAGAACTGTATAACATATTATATGTCCTTCCGTCAGTTGCAAATATGTGAAGATTTGGGCATTGGACACACCGATCAGGCTAAATATAGTTGGCCATGGGAAAAACATATGAAATATTAGCCTGAAACCTGAATTATAAAACCTGAAATATTAGCTTTTGTGACGTTTCCCCATCGCTAAATGATTATGCATGGGGTGGTTTTGCAATAATAATGTCACATCTCGTTTAGGTTTATTAGAAAACCTTTATTTTTAGGGTTCACACAGCTGAGAAGACATCACAGGAAAGTACACAAAATACACTTAACACTTAATTGACAGACGAGCACAAATGAAAAAGAGGAAGAACTACTATATGTTGTATTGGCTACGAACTACATAGTACTAACTAATAAAGTTATAAAGTTCACGCGGCGCCGCAGGTGGCGCTAGCAGTTCAGTCAAAGTTATGGGAACTGTTACAGTCTCCCCTCTGGCCCTGACGCCGCCTCGGCGAAGGTCCAGGAATTGTCTTAGTGCAGAATAGTTAGTTAGGAATAGTTAGTGCAGATAATTATCAAAGACAATTTAAATTTGTTGTATAGTAAAGTTAAAGATTAAAAGAACATAATTTTTTTAAAAATTATAACATAATTTTTTATTAATTATTATAAAAAGCAAAGAAAGCATTTAAAAGGTAGGATTTTAAATACGCACTATAAAAAAAGTCACTTTATTCATAACAAATTCTTTTTAAAATAAAAAAAAAAAAATCAAATCAAAAATATTTTTGTAATTATTTGAATATGTAGATAAATATCAATACAATTTTTTCATACAGAAATTACAAACTAAGAAATAAGACTGACACATAAAAAGACCCTTTCTAAATAATAAATATATCAATTTGAAAGCTTTTTTAGCATACATCTTGGAGAATTTTACAAACAATTTTCTACAAAACATGAAATTCTATTTAAGGAAAATTATTATATAAAATATAAGTTAATTTTTTTAGAATGAGCAAAAAAGATACACAAAGCAAACAAGTTTCAACAATTTTTTAAATAATAAAATTTTAGAGAAACATGTAAATTTAATCTGGCACAGAATCATAAATTAAATAAGACTGATTTAAAAAAAAATATGCTATTTAAAATGTTTTTATACCTTCTTTTGTGCTAAAAATTCTAATGCAGTTTTGAATTTAAAGACAAATAAGATACAGCAGTACCCTGAAGTTATGCAGAAAGATACAACCGAGAAAAATTATATATATCGAATACACCTAAAGGTTTGTAGTAAAATTTTAGGACTTTTTAAATTTAATATAGATAAAAAAAATTCCAGATTTAACTGCTCCAAGTTATAGTGATAGGGAAAATTTCTTCATTCAAGGGAAGGACTGATTTTTCTCTCAGATCCAATCAATAAAGTAACTAACACAGTCTACACCCCTTGTACATGAAATTGTTATTTTCTATATTTAATAAGGGAATCTTATTCAATTACAAAAACAGTAGTTAATAGAAAATATCTCTAAGTAAATTTCCTTTAGACAGAGCACTGAGAAATTTGGAAATTAACTATGTTAAACATACATTAATAATGTGGCATTATTGTATCTCTTTTTATAAAAAATAACTGTTCATTGTTCTAACAACTTATTCTTACAAAGTTAAAAAAGAGAAAGAATCTTTATATGAATCTAAATTTTAAAGATTGTATAGCAATTTATTTTTTTGTACAGACATAGTAAATATTTTCAAAAACAACAGAATGAGCAATATTTTAGAAATCTGAGTATTGATATAGCCAAACATTTTATAACTAAAAAAACTATGGAGTTTTAAATGCATGTATTTAAAAAAAAGTAAATTAAATCTATTTCAAAAGAATTGTGTTTAGGGGTTAAATATTTTAATATAAAATTTTGTAATACACACAACACATTTATTTAATTAGTTATTGTTATGTCCACTAAGTATGGTTTGGTTCCTGTGAAAAAGCCACCAGATGGCATGCTCTTCTCTCTTGGCACAGAGTCAAGTCTTAGTTATTCCAAAATAGTTTAGTTACGGTCCCTTGATTGATAATTTTTATTTTTTAATTTAGTAGTTTTTAAGATAAATTTTTCAGTTATATTGAATGTGTGTATATATAAAATTTACTGTAATATTGAAGCAAACAAGCATTTTACAACCAGGGAAAGAAAAATTATTAAAGCTCTCGCATTTGCAATTTGTAGAGCAAAATTAAAGTCAGTTGAGGAGGTTTCTAAAGGAAAAGAAAACACAAAAACACCTCAAATCCACAATTTTCCAACACACTTTTATTTTGTTGATTGCAGTTATAGATTAAAGATTAAATTTATATATATTTTATATACAAACTGAAATTGAATGGGAAGAACCCCATATTATTTGTACAATTTTCCTTCAACCTTTCAAAGAATAAAGAGGAAAAAGTGGAAAGTATATACATACCTGCAAATGAAATAACGGATAACATTTGCATGGCATACAATTATCTCATGGCTGTCAGAAGTTTGATTTTCATTTGCACGATGGAAATGTTTTTTGAATGCATCGTCAATTCTTGATCCATCTTTATAAAATACCTGAAGGAAAAAAAAAAAGATACTCAAGCAACATTGAAACTATGTTAGAAATCATTCAGGTTCCAAAGATGCCAAATTATGATGAGTTGAGTTCAGTGCTTCATGACAACTATGCATATAGTTTCATTTTAGAAAACAGTATCAACATTTTTAGTTTTAAGGCCTTTTTTCCCCTTCTGCCTTCTTTTATTAAGAATAATTTGAATATTCAAGGATGCACAGTTTGAAACGGACCTATACAGCAGGAAAGTGTAACCCAACTGCTGGTTTGCTAACAAAAAGGAAGAACTAGAAAAAGCATGAATTGTCTCCTTCCTTTTTTCCCCCCATACATAGAAATCATATATAATATGTAGAAAGAAAATGGAAGGGGTGGCAAAATGACATAAAAAGAACACAGACAAGGCCAAAAACCATACTGCTTTTTATATGACAGTTTATTTTTAAGTTTTTGAAACAAATGTTTTTGCGTATTACCTTCTAAGATTCAGATAATAATTTTTTAAGCAATTTGGAGGGAAATGAAGAGACATAAATTTTAAGAAAAATTTTGTTAGCAAAATAATAACTATGATTACAGTCTTTGGTTATTAAAATAAATGATACAGAAATGTTATCAAAAAAACAAACTTCAATTTACAAAACAAATTTTCGCAATTTTTTTGATTCCATTGGTTTTCTAAAAATGCTTTAGAATGGGTTTTTGTAAACAGATCTTATCATTTTGAACCACTATTAAAGAGTGCAAACAATACATTAATAAAAAACCAGAACTCTTATAATTTTCATATTATACTAAATAAGGACTTAGAAATTCAATTAAATTTGACATCCAGAAGATTGATTATTCTTTAATATTTTAATACACAAGTTTAAATCTTTTAATCAATAATATGGTAAATTACATAAATATTGAAATAATATATTTTAGACTAAAATATTCTTCTACCTCATCTGGAACAATCCAACTTTGAGCAGGAGGATCAGGTGGAATTGGAAAACCTTCTCTCAATAAATCACAATCTTCAACAGGCAAGTCAGGGAAATGTTTCAGAATTATATCAGAAGTTTCCTGTGCACGAGTCATAGTAGATCTAACAAGCTTAGTGTAGTTGCGATTTAAATCTTTCAATCGTTGTCCAACCAAATTAGCTTGTTCTCTACCTAAAAATATTATTCATTAAAATCATTACAAAATACTGAATTTTGGCTGAACAGGGTCACATTTCAAAATTTTAAGTCATAGAAATAATTAATTAAAAAAAGTATTTAAGAGTTGAGAAATATATTATACTAGCTTTTACCCGCGGCTCCGCTCACGTTTATGTCTTTAAATAACTGTCAAAGTCGTAATCATTAGCATTAAAAAGTAAGTAATATAATATGGTAATTTTTTTATTGCTTGACTGGAACCAATAAAATTTAAAATTCTAAAGTTGAGCTTAGTTTAAAAAAACTGAAAATGTAATTTATTATAATAATTAACAACAAAAATTCAATAACTTAAGGTATTAGTATTTTTAAAAATCGAAAGTATCTACGTTTAATATATAATTTCTCTTTAAAAGAGCTCAAAACAGAACTGTATAACATATTATATGTCCTTCCGTCAGTTGCAAATATGTGAAGATTTGGGCATTGGACACACCGATCAGGCTAAATATAGTTGGCCATGGGAAAAACATATGAAATATTAGCCTGAAACCTGAATTAAAAACCTGAAATATTAGCTTTTGTGACGTTTCCCCATCGCTAAATGATTATGCATGGGGTGGTTTTGCAATAATAATGTCACATCTCGTTTAGGTTTATTAGAAAACCTTTATTTTTAGGGTTCACACAGCTGAGAAGACATCACAGGAAAGTACACAAAATACACTTAACACTTAATTGACAGACGAGCACAAATGAAAAAGAGGAAGAACTACTATATGTTGTATTGGCTACGAACTACATAGTACTAACTAATAAAGTTATAAAGTTCACGCGGCGCCGCAGGTGGCGCTAGCAGTTCAGTCAAAGTTATGGGAACTGTTACAGTCTCCCCCTCTGGCCCTGACGCCGCCTCGGCGAAGGTCCAGGAATTGTCTTAGTGCAGAATAGTTAGTTAGGAATAGTTAGTGCAGATAATTATCAAAGACAATTTAAATTTGTTGTATAGTAAAGTTAAAGATTAAAAGAACATAATTTTTTTAAAAATTATAACATAATTTTTTATTAATTATTATAAAAAGCAAAGAAAGCATTTAAAAGGTAGGATTTTAAATACGCACTATAAAAAAAGTCACTTTATTCATAACAAATTCTTTTTAAAATAAAAAAAAAAAATCAAATCCAAAATATTTTTGTAATTATTTGAATATGTAGATAAATATCAATACAATTTTTTCATACAGAAATTACAAACTAAGAAATAAGACTGACACATAAAAAGACCCTTTCTAAATAATAAATATATCAATTTGAAAGCTTTTTTAGCATACATCTTGGAGAATTTTACAAACAATTTTCTACAAAACATGAAATTCTATTTAAGGAAAATTATTATATAAAATATAAGTTAATTTTTTTAGAATGAGCAAAAAAGATACACAAAGCAAACAAGTTTCAACAATTTTTAAATAATAAAATTTTAGAGAAACATGTAAATTTAATCTGGCACAGAATCATAAATTAAATAAGACTGATTTAAAAAAAAATATGCTATTTAAAATGTTTTTATACCTTCTTTTGTGCTAAAAATTCTAATGCAGTTTTGAATTTAAAGACAAATAAGATACAGCAGTACCTGAAGTTATGCAGAAAGATACAACTGAGAAAAATTATATATATCGAATACACCTAAAGGTTTGTAGTAAAATTTTAGAACTTTTTAAATTTAATATAGATAAAAAAAATTCCAGATTTAACTGCTCCAAGTTATAGTGATAGGGAAAATTTCTTCATTCAAGGGGAAGGACTGATTTTTCTTTCAGATCCAATCAATAAAGTAACTAACACAGTCTACACCCCTTGTACATGAAATTGTTATTTTCTATATTTAATAAGGGAATCTTATTCAATTACAAAAACAGTAGTTAATAGAAAATATCTCTAAGTAAATTTCCTTTAGACAGAGCACTGAGAAATTTGGAAATTAACTATGTTAAACATACATTAATAATGTGGCATTATTGTATCTCTTTTTATAAAAAATAACTGTTCATTGTTCTAACAACTTATTCTTACAAAGTTAAAAAAGAGAAAGAATCTCTATATGAATCTAAATTTTAAAGATTGTATAGCAATTTATTTTTTTGTACAGACATAGTAAATATTTTCAAAAACAACAGAATGAGCAATATTTTAGAAATCTGAGTATTGATATAGTCAAACATTTTATAACTAAAAAAACTATGGAGTTTTAAATGCATGTATTTAAAAAAAGTAAATTAAATCTATTTCAAAAGAATTGTGTTTAGGGGTTAAATATTTTAATATAAAATTTTGTAATACACACAACACATTTATTTAATTAGTTATTGTTATGTCCACTAAGTATGGTTTGGTTCCTGTGAAAGCCACCAGATGGCATGCTCTTCTCTCTTGGCACAGAGTCAAGTCTTAGTTATTCCAAAATAGTTTAGTTACGGTCCCTTGATTGATAATTTTTATTTTTTAATTTAGTAGTTTTTAAGATAAATTTTTCAGTTATATTGAATGTGTGTATATATAAAATTTACTGTATTTTGAAGCAAACAAGCATTTTACAACCAGGAAAGAAAAATTATTAAAGCTCTCGCATTTGCAATTTGTAGAGCAAAATTAAAGTCAGTTGAGGAGGTTTCTAAAGGAAAAGAAAAACACAAAAACACCTCAAATCCACAATTTTCCAACACACTTTTATTTTGTTGATTGCAGTTATAGATTAAAGATTAAATTTATATATATTTTATATACAAACTGAAATTGAATGGGAAGCACCCCATATTATTTGTACAATTTTCCTTCAACCTTTCAAAGAATAAAGAGGAAAAAGTGGAAAGTATATACATACCTGCAAATGAAATAACGGATAACATTTGCATGGCATACAATTATCTCATGGCTGTCAGAAGTTTGATTTTCATTTGCACGATGGAAATGTTTTTGAATGCATCGTCAATTCTTGATCCATCTTTATAAAATACCTGAAGGAAAAAAAAAAAGATACTCAAGCAACATTGAAACTATGTTAGAAATCATTCAGGTTCCAAAGATGCCAAATTATGATGAGTTGAGTTCAGTGCTTCATGACAAACTATGCATATAGTTTCATTTTAGAAAACAGTATCAACATTTTTAGTTTTAAGCCTTTTTTCCCCTTCTGCCTTCTTTTATTAAGAATAATTTGAATATTCAAGGATGCACAGTTTGAAACGGACCTATACGGCAGGAAAGTGTAACCCAACTGCTGGTTGCTAACAAAAGGAAGAACTAGAAAAAGCATGAATTGTCTCCTTCCTTTTTTCCCCCCATACATAGAAATCATATATAATATGTAGAAAGAAAATGGAAGGGGTGGCAAAATGACATAAAAAGAACACAGACAAGGCCAAAAACCATACTGCTTTTTATATGACAGTTTATTTTTAAGTTTTTGAAACAAATGTTTTTGCGTATTACCTTCTAAGATTCAGATAATAATTTTTTAAGCAATTTGGAGGGAAATGAAGAGACATAAATTTACGAAAAATTTTGTTAGCAAAATAATAACTATGATTACAGTCTTTGGTTATTAAAATAAATGATACAGAAATGTTATCAAAAAAACAAACTTCAATTTACAAAACAAATTTTCGCAATTTTTTTGATTCCATTGGTTTTCTAAAAATGCTTTAGAATGGGTTTTTGTAAACAGATCTTATCATTTTGAACCACTATTAAAGAGTGCAAACAATACATTAATAAAAAACCAGAACTCTTATAATTTTCATATTATACTAAATAAGGACTTAGAAATTCAATTAAATTTGACATCCAGAAGATTGATTATTCTTTAATATTTTAATACACAAGTTTTAAATCTTTTAATCAATAATATGGTAAATTACATAAATATTGAAATAATATATTTTAGACTAAAATATTCTTCTACCTCATCTGGAACAATCCAACTTTGAGCAGGAGGATCAGGTGGAATTGGAAAACCTTCTCTCAATAAATCACAATCTTCAACAGGCAAGTCAGGGAAATGTTTCAGAATTATATCAGAAGTTTCCTGTGCACGAGTCATAGTAGATCTAACAAGCTTAGTGTAGTTGCGATTTAAATCTTTCAATCGTTGTCCAACCAAATTAGCTTGTTCTCTACCTAAAAATATTATTCATTAAAATCATTACAAAATACTGAATTTTGGCTGAACAGGGTCACATTTCAAAATTTTAAGTCATAGAAATAATTAAAAAAAAAGTATTTAAGAGTTGAGAAATATATTATACTAGCTTTTACCCGCGGCTCCGCTCACGTTTATGTCTTTAATAACTGTCAAAGTCGTAATCATTAGCATTAAAAAGTAAGTAATAATATGGTAATTTTTTTATTGCTTGACTGGAACCAATAAAATTTAAAATTCTAAAGTTGAGCTTAGTTTAAAAAAACTGAAAATGTAATTTATTATAATATTAACAACAAAAATTCAATAACTTAAGGTATTAGTATTTTTAAAAATCGAAAAGGGTGCTTCGTATTATCTCGCAACAATCGCCACCTCTATTGTTAACTCGCCAAGTTGACGACCCAGATTTCCTATATGTCGTACACACTGAATTGACAACCATGTTCTTTTCATTTCATGTCGCCTATTGGTTACAAAATAAGCTGCTTGTGCAATTTGGCACAATTTGTTCTTCTTGTTTGTCAAAGATACGGGCTAAAATAAGATTTTTCTACCTGATTTTAGGAATATATATTTGCATTTTTGGTGCTTGTTTATTATTTAAACAATACCAACGTTCATGGTAACTCGCCAAGTTGGCAACCCCGATTTCGCATGTGTTGTATGCCTGAATTGGTAACCATGTGCTTAGTTTAATATAATGTCACCAATACGGTTGCGATACACATAAGTATACCGTATTTTTTTATTTGCTTACACAGTACGAACAATTATTCGATTACTAATACAACGCGATGTCATATTTTAAAATATTTATGTACTTTAAAAAAATAGAAACATGAATTTAGTGTATCATTGCCACTGTCATTCACGTATTTAGGTGTATGAAGTCGGTACAGATATCTAGTTAATACTCTACGAAATTGGCGATAATTTTTTAGAATTAAGTATTCAAAGTAAAGATTTGAGAATCGTAATGACATTCTTATCTAGTATAGCAATGAATATTGCAATCACTAATTGTGTGATATTTTAAAATCACATACTCTCAAATCCTTCTTTAGACTACATTCAACGTTATCATTACGCTAAAATACGATTGTAGTTCGTCTAACAAAAAACTCCACAAACATATATCCCGTAAAATATCAAAGAACAGAAGAACGCAGTCACCTTTTTTCAAGCTTAAGACTTTGTCTCTGATAGTACATGAAAACCTACTTTCACAGCAGTCTGATACAGTTTGGCGGTACAAATAATACCCATTAATGCTTTCGAAGTGCATTTCTGGGACAAATATACTATAGATTCGGTTGATGGTTATGAATCGTTACATACAATAACTATTTTATTATTTGAAAAGAAAATGTTTAGGATGAAGAATTACATATTAAAAATGTGAACAAGAAACTTACTTGAAATATATAAAATCTATTTGGTGTACCTAAGAATTTAAAAAAAAACTGCAATAAAAAAAGTTACAAATTTTTGACAGATTTTTATGACTATACAAACATATTTTAACAAAAGCAGGCATGCTGTTTATAAGTTATTCGCGAGACGGCATGCATTTAACCATGTGATATTTATTTTGATTTACTAAATTATTTTTCCATCTTCCGATAAGGAAGCAGGCATTTAAGCT